>BQNB010130726.1:0-16124 GCA_026074375.1 Tanacetum coccineum
GATTCTTGTTCGGGCTAGACTCAAAAGGTATGTAACCCTAATTCGGTTAATTATTCAAACATGTTATTTGATCATTTATTTTCTTCCGCTATTCTATGCTCTGATCGAGAGTGGTGAAATCAACGCAGAAAATGTCTGGCGCCTTTCATGACTCCAGGTTCATTGGCGAATGTGATTGCAGCAGAATTGTCACAATACATATTAATAGGTTTATTTATTGAAGGCATCACTCCAAGATCTCCAACAAACTTCCTAATCCAAACGGCTTCCATTGCAGCTTCTGACGCAGCCATGTACTCAGATTGCGTTGCATGCATTGCAATGGTTGTCTGCTTTTTGCTCTTCCAGTCTACTGCTCCTCCATTGACGACAAAGACATAACCCGTCTGAGACTTCGTATCATCTTTATCGCATTGCCAGGACGCATCACAGAAACCTGTAACCTCAAGTTCTGTATCTGGATTTCCTCCGTACACTAAAAACATATCTTTCGTATTCCTCAGATACTTTAGAATATGTTTAACAGCAACCCAGTGGAGCTTTCCTGGATTCTGTTGATATCGACTGACCAAGTTTTGAGCAAACGCCACATCTGGCCTTGTGCACCTGACAGCATACATGATAGATCCTACAGCCGAAGCATAAGGTACCTTTTTCATGTAAGCTTTTTCCTCATCTGATGAAGCGCACATTTCATTACTCAAATCATGTTTGACTTCCATCGGTATAAAACCTTTCTTAGAGTTTTGCATACTGAATTTCTTCAATATCTTATCGATGTAAGCACTTTGATTAAGTCCAATCAACCGCAGAGATCTATCTCTATATATCTTAATTCCCAGAATGTATGCAGCTTCTCCTAAATCCTTCACAGAAAAACATTTTCCAAGATAGTCCTTAACTTCCTTAAGCTTTGGAATGTTATTTCCCATAATCAAAATGTCCTCGACATATAGGATTAAGAATGCTACATCACTCCCACTAGCTTTGCGATATACACATGGCTCATCACGATTTTGAATAAATCCAAACCTTTTGATTTCTTCATCAAATCGTTTATTCCATTGACGTGATGCTTCCATTGACGAGAGGCTTTCTTCATACCATAAATGGTCCCTTTGAATTTTGGCATTATCACCGTTTGCAAAAATTTTGGATCAACATACCCTGTCAGAGTTAGGCTCCCTCTATAGATTGTCGCTCATCTAAGCTGACTTTCCATGTCTCAAGAAGTGCATTTTAACATCCATTTTGCCAAGCTCCTCATAATCATAGTATGAATGCAGCTATGGCTATGAGAATCCTAATAGCTCTAATTCTTCATACTAAAAGCGAATGAGAATAAGGTCCTCCTCGTAGTCAATCCATAGGTTTGTAGTGTGCACCTTTAGTCCACCAGGACGAGCTTTATAGGTGTATCACCTTTACGCAACCATGACAAGACTTCTTCTTTAATAAACAGGGCCACTTACTCCTAACTATCCTACCTTTGTCAATAGGAGGGCGGTCTAACTAACAGATCCATACTTTATTGTACGTTTCATAGATTTCATTTCCTCATGCCATAGGGAGTGCACCTTGCCAAAAAACCTTATCATGGTCACAATCAACTATCCGAACAGCAAAACTCGATAATTAGGGCAGAGTTTCTCCAAGTATCCCAGTACCTCATCCATCCTCAACCTTCCATGTTTAGCAACAGAGACGGTTTGGAGTGCAATTTTTAAAGCCTTGTCGGAACCGTACTATGAGGAAATTAAATTTCCCTTGAGGGACCCAAGAGCTTTCAGGTCGCTAGCCTATGGAATCTTCGGCTAGTTTGTTGATCCAAGAAGGAATGTATCGATAAGATCATCTTCGCAGATCACAATCTCTCCCCCAGAATATTCTTGAGATATATGAGAATCTCTATCTCAAGAGAAATCCTCCATAACCTTGGCAAAACAATTACTTTGATATTCTATCAAGGTGGAAGAGTAAAAATTGTAAACCCATCCATTTCTGCTTAGGGTAATCCTACAAGAAGAATAACACTACAGATCGTCTGTTTGGAAAGGTTTAACATTCCACTAGCTGAAGTATTCACGTTTCACATACGTCCTACACAACCCCAGGACACCTTTAAATAAGACTAATTCGGCACTTTGGCCAATGCCATTATTTCCATATACTGTCTTAAAAATCAACCTTTTGAGTGGGACCATATTATAGAAAAACCGCACAGAAGCAATTCTATAAAGAGGCATAATCCCAAAAAGAAGACGGTAAACTGTAGTAAGATTAAACAAATCGTAACCATTTCTAAAGTAGTGGTACATATTTCATCCTTTCAGATACTACGCATTTTGTTGTGGAGTATATGCGAGAAGTTAAGATTCTGATACATATCCGTTCTCAACTTAGATAAATCTTTAAACTCATGCTTAAATATCTCCACCACCTCTATCATGATCGAAAAACTTTAATCTTACTTTCCTAGATTTGCATTCTACTTCTGCTTATTAAAACCTAAAGATTTTCAAATACCAATTCAATTTATGTTTTACAGCAAAAAAACATATCCATAAACGACTGAAATCATCAGAAAAAAGGTTAAGAAGTAAGCTACACTCTTTATCTTCGTAATCACATGTCTAAGTTGGTCCCTACAACACATCAGTATGAATATAGACCAAGTAATCTTAGCTCTTTCAATATTGCTAATGAAAAGGTTTCTTTTAGTCATCTTCCCAAGAAATACAAGATTCGCATTTATCTAAGATTATTCTCTCATTGATACTTTGCCAAAAGACCTTCACGTTGAAGCTTTTGCATGCGAAGTCTTTGGTTCCAATAATGGCAAGTCTAACAGTGCCAAAGATAAGAAGAATCCAATTCTAAGTTTAGACTTTCTTTCTCTTCTTATTGATGGCTAAATTGACAGAATTATTATATCCGAGGTGACATTTTTATTTCATGTCAAGATTTCAAATTCAAACACACCATGTCACAGAAATAAGTCACTAAAATAAACTAACAAAAGCACCATAAAGAAACGAGCTAAATTCCATTATCTGGAAACAGCAACAAGTATGTTTAAATAAATCCAAAGACACCAACAAACATGAAAAGGAAACAACACCTCTAACAATAGAAGAGGTGCAAAAGTAAGCAATTGTTTAATTTCGATCTACTAAACCAATGAAGTAAAATCTAAAGTCAAACGTTCCTATGGCTTCAATCCAGTGACTGCTTGTGGCTTCCATTGGGCCCCATATTCAGCAATTAGAGTTCCCCATAAGCTAGTTTTTCCTTTCAGCATTAAATCCCTGGTCAGCGTATTACAAAAACAATTCCAAAGAAATACCGCATCCCGTAATCAATATAGCCGCAACATGAATTTAATTTGTGAGTTAGTTATGAATAAATTCACTTGGCAAAAAGAAATTACCTGAACCTGCAGCAGCTATGCTCAACTTCTTCTGTATTCATGCGCTCCGTGCAAACTCTTCGAGATAAAAGAAGAGTGCATATCCTCTAGCCAATGCCCATATATCAGTGGGCAGTGGTGACAAGCTTTGATCCTTATTAGAATTTTCCTTTCAAACTTCTCAATTCTTGGGATATAGGGGCTTTTGTTGATAAGGACAGCAACTTGCTTGTTCTTATCAGAGTGGGACCCTTACCCTTCCCTTTTTTCTGCTTGTTTCGCTTGGCGTTTTGACTTGTTATCCCTACCCTTATGTATTGAGAATACTTGAGGGAGTAGTTGGGTGACCTTGTCCTTCATAACTCCTTTTCATAGTCAATGAGGCAATGCGTGTAAATCATCACTTCTTCCCCACGCAATGCATATTGAAGTTTCTTACAAAACACCTGAAATCCTTGTTAAGGGACATTTGATTACAGTAAAGAAGGCTCCTTAATCATTGTCGTATGGTTTCACACAAGTGTATGTAATTGGTCTCATGAGCCTCTTTCTTATCCAATACATGTTCCAGCTTACAAGATTTTACCAGGGGTCCTGTATGGCAACAATGTAGAGTATCTACCAGATCAGTAAGATCTCTACAGTAACAGGAGGTTTCTTCTCAAACATTTTTCGAAGTTTCAGCCAGGGCATAGATTTTGGGTGGAATAATATTCAAACTGGCCTTTTGCATATCATGTGACAATTTTTCCAAGGCATAATACAGAGCCAGCATCCGGAGTGCTTTTTATATTCTAGTGCTTTCCATGCTGCCTTTCTTCAGCTGTTGGCAGTCTCAAGGGAGGTTGATCAGGACAAAGGCTTATATCAAACTATAATCAAAAGTATCCAGCTACTCTCAAAGACAATTCTTAGAGAACGATGCCCATCAAATTGAAATATAGTGTTCCATTCAAGTTTCTCGTCAAAAAATAAAATTTTGAAAACAACGGCAGAACTTAAAGCATATTGTCGGAATGAGCCATTATCTACAGAAAAAGTTTAAAAAATCCATTAGTATTTTTCGATAATGACCATTTTTGCCAAGAAAATAAAATATACCCAGGTGATAATACATATAACCATAGTATTTCCTTGAAAACTAAACCTCATATTGACATAAACCCATCACAGTCATTTCAGTTTGATCTGCTAGTGATGAATTTATTCAACATGGTAACATTGTCGAACAATTAATTGACAAAACATTTTTGGCAATTTCTAGATATTTATGGGATTGTAGCATTGCCACAAACAAGTTGCATTGTAAACATGTTTCATCCCATCTTAATGCCTTGAGTTTCTAGATCTCACTAAGTAACTCAATTAAGTCATTCTAATCTAAAGAACGTAAACACATTCATGTGAGATCTCACTCAATCATGATAGGTTTCTTTCTTTCCATACGATATATCCAAGGTCTCACTTGACTAATCCATAATTTCAATTGTCCTTTAATTAGATGCATTAGACTTATAGTTTTAAGGGTATTCATTTATTGATATGATGTAATCAAAATTATTGTATGGAGAAGCATGGCATACAACACCATAGCACATGCCATATTAATAAAAGACATTTTTAATAACTTTTTACATGAGAGATCAAATAAACATTTTTGGGTTGATGGCATTGATGAACCAAAGTGAAAGAAATGCCTCCAATTCTCGACTCACAACAAACAAACCGTACTTTGCATAATCTTTCAACTTAGTGTTTCGGGTGTGTAATTGAAGACAAATCAACCTTAAGGTAATTTTTGTACTATAGTGAACAGTCGTAAGGTAACATACCAATTTGACGTAACAAGCAAGGCCAGAATTTGGTCAGCGCTGAAGTCATAACCACCTTCTTTAAGTACGGGGATTTGACCTAGACGACGCGTTAAACTTCCTGCACACAGTTCTGTCATTTGGATGAGGCCTTTTCTTACCATTCAGTACAAAAAATTAGCCTAAGCAACATTTGATCTTCAAAAACCAATTTTAAAGCAATTCTTAATTTTTATAGGATTTAGTTCGCATATTATTTTTCAATGAAAATTACCCTTTTGCTTACAACAATCAAACATATTATAAATAAACAAAAACAAGTAATATAAAGAATAATAGACTAAAATTATAAAGCACATAATAACATTTAAAAGCATTTATAGGTAAATCATATAGGCCACATCATTCCCTTTATATGATGACCCAATTAAAATCTGATTTACTTATCATATACAATCTACACAATGCAATTATATAAGTCTTCCCGAATTTATAGATTTATCATATTAACTTAAATGGTCATATCAGATTCATAGTAAGCAAATACAGATGCTTTTGTTCCATATGATAAACATAGCATGTTTTCCCATGGATCCATGACAATTTAATTAGGCATGTTCTTAACAAAATTAATTTAAGGGCAAGTGTGACCAAGACGTGAACCCATATACATGCATGACAATTTAACCATGTAAAAAATTATCCCTGAGACCCTGACCCAAATAACCCTCGAATGCGGGATGAAGAAGAAAAGTCAAATTATCGGTTTTCCATTAGCTACGAAAATGTGGGATGAACCAACGGGCATTTGGTCCAATGGTATGGAGGTTTTACCCTCCTAGGCAAGGTCTCATGTTCGAGTCTTGTCTAGGGCGATAGGGGTTTCCTCCCGCGTGTGTAAAGGGAAGGGTGTCATTGCCTTCTGGGCTGGACCCAACCTGGTTGTGTGGGCTCGCTACGCCTTCTGGGCTAGGGGCCATGTAGCCACAAATTGCCGTTCCAAAAAAAAATGAAAATGTGGGATGAAGAAGAAAAGGAAACAGAGAAGAAAATTCATAATTAGTTACGATCAATTTAATTTGGTGGGTGTTGTTCTATTAATTATCAATCACATTTTTCATAATTTCACGTTTCTTTAGAATTTTCCATAAGCATATTGCCCCACAATTGTTGTCACTACCTGGGTAGACCTTAGGCCATTCTTTGACCATAATGTTGCTTGTCTTAAGTTTATTATAATCCGTATTATTTTTTTAACGGGTCGTTAGGTTTCGAATCTTTAGTTTCTGATGAATTATGAAACTCAAATTACTATAGTTTCTATTGGCCGTCGACCATGTGTGATAAATCAACATTGTCGCCACTATACTCAAACCTCTAAAATATGTAAAGGTTTATTACATTAATGCTTATGTGATTTTTATTTTGTCAAAATTTGTGCTACTAATTTACATGCAACCTGGCATCTTTGCTATACGATGCTTTTATAGTTGTACTTTACCTGTATGATAACTTTCTTAAACATAACCCTAGCAAAACCATTGTATAAAATATGTCAGTTTAATTAGTGACCAGTAGAGACCGTAAATTTCATTGTCATTTAAACTTTCAAGTGACTAAATAAACAGAAGAAACAAGGTTTTATTGACCCCTAGTAGATAACTAGTGATTTAACCCCTAGTAGAAAAAAGAAAGTTTTCTTCCATGATATGTAGTCTTCTTCCATTGTATTGTCAGTAAGAAAAAACAAGTTTCCACCCATTATATATGACATGCATATAGATTTTTTATGATTAATTTTATGTGATTAACCTTTAGCAGCGGGTAAAAAGATAACGCCAATCCTGATTTTTTTGCGACGTGGACATGTGTTACATCACATTTTACTTTTGCTTCATAAAACTGTAAGATTGACACATACAATGGAAAAAAAACGTAGACAAAAGAGCGAGACTAAACATTTTGCTATTATAAGCATCTAACTATATGTTTTGGGTTACTTTAGTTTTGTGCTTATATTGACTCTTCTATAATTATATGCGAATACGGAGTTAAAATGTTTGAAAGTTCTTGAATTGACTTTTTGCTTGTGAATATGATGTTGAAATTGTTTCATGATATGCATGTGGTCCTGTTTCAGTAGAGTTCAATGTTAAACGGACTAGAAATTGGACTGATTTTCAAAGACAATTTCAATACAATTTACTAGACATTTTCTTATTGACATTAATCATGGTTAGTTAACTTTTTTTTTAATAAAATCATAATATGTTAACTTGATCTACTTTTATATAGTCCTCCGTACAGGATAAGTCAATCCAATGGACTATAGGTTATTTAAGTAAAGAAACTTTCAGCTTAACTTCAACTGTTAAGTGTTAGGTGGTTTTTGTTTTTGTTTTTTTTATTGAAATATCATATGTCGACCACGTATGCTATCTTGCTTATTATATTACTAATCATCGTTAGGTCTAACAAGGTCCTTTGTAATCTAGTCTAGATTGTGTCATCCACGTCAGATTTGATGTGGGTTCACTTGATTCTTAGTTGATTTCCATTTTGGGATAATCTGCATGCCATCTGTTCCTTTTTATAGTAATATTATCTCGCAAAATTTTGGAGTATTTGTGTGTAATATTGTAGATCAGAAATTACGTTTAGAATCATATTGAACACCTGTTTTTATCTCATATGGTTCTTAAATTAGTACATAAAGGTAATGAAATATGATAAAGGTTATGGATATAAAATTGCAGAAATTTTGCATGAATTTCACTGTTCTTATATCATTCATTGTTCATGGCCACATTGCTGATTTTGTCAATAAACATAAAGTTAATGAAATAAAGTCAAAGAACGGATATCAAACTGAAGAAATTTTGCATGAATTTCACGGTTTTTTCATAGCAACATATTCTGTGGAGTATTAGGTTAGCTATACCAAAGTTTTTAAAAAAGTTAGTATGTAACCATTGAGAAAGAAAAGCTTCCACATGTTTAAACCAAATTTGACTATTTGATTTTTGTATTGGCACTTTGATTTGCTTCTGATGATCAATATCGCTGCTACCCGGGTATGATTTGTACACTCAGCGAGATTTAATTGAACTATTTTTACAACTAACCTAAAATCAACACAGAACAAGACCCTGCTAGAGAGTTTTGCTTGGTTGACATATTTAAATACTACTGTATTCATGGAATAAATATTTTTATAAAAGCTGTCAAAACTTCATGTACTTGACCTTTCTGTCAAAAGGTCAAAGGAACTTTTTTGGTTGACTTCAAAAGTTTTGTTTTTAATTATTTTTTTTAGAATGCTGGCATGTTGTATTTTCTTGGCCCCTTGAATATTCAAGCCCTTACTGTTTTTTCCATTTGATATCTCCATTTGTTGAGTTGCATTTACACAGTTTCCATATAAAAAATTGTGAATGTGATTTTACTTAATGTTATATTAAGTGAAAGACATGCTTTGTACTACTTGTTTTTGCTTTTGGGTGCATAACTTTACGTTATGATTTTCATATCATCTCTTTTGATCCATGGATTTCAAAGTATGAAATTATTAAAAAGATAAAGATACGATCTATAAGAAACTAATCAAGAGTTACACTACTCTTTCATGGAAATAGTGAGATTACGCCGAAGTTATCTGCAAATTTAGTTACTTAAGTGTGGGTTTAATACAAGAAATCTAAGCAATTTTCATAAAACCGACTTGCTTTGATTGTACGTACAAACTACAAAGTACATTTGACTTTTCAACAAATAGTTTTTCCTTAAACTTATGGGATTCAGTATGCTGCTAGATTTTACTCTAGGCAAATGTGGCTCGTGTACTCCCCCAACTAAAAGAAACTTCCTATAACTTTCCATCATGAAGAATTTTCTTCACCCTATCGAATTCAATATTCTTTTTGGACACTGCTTAGTAATTAGTATGACGTAAAACTTTCCCTGAATGGTTGAGTTTTTCCCATCACTTTCAAAGACATATTTTTTCCACTTTTGGAATTCAGCAGGCTGCTAGATTATTACTATTAGTATGTAATAATACCATCCCTGAATGGATGAAGCTTCCTATGGCTTTCCTACTAGACTAATACGTGTGCTAGGTTTGTGTGATTTGCTTGTCATTATAGGTAGCAAGATGGTCGGGTTGGGCAACAAGTTAAAACAGGTCATTTTTTAGCGTGTGTCGAAATGGGCAGTCTGCAAATACTCTTTTGGCAATTATTTTTATAAATAATTAACGGGTGTATACAATATTTTCTTAAATAATAATCTAACAATAAAATGATTTAGAAGGTTATATGCATAAGAAACAGACTTTAAGAAACTTTTAACCCGTACGATAAGTTACTCTTTAAGCTATTTTTAGTTATTTGACCCGTAGGTCGAAATTGCCACCTTTACATGATATTGGTAATTAATTGTTAAGCAATGAAATTTTGCGAGAGATATATGAAACACATTTTAGATTTTCTGCTTTTTAAAATAGATATTATTAGACTTTCTAGATTTTATGCTTTCTTATATAGTGTAAAAAAAGAATAAGCTACTACAACGTTTTGGCCCTCATTTACTTGATTTGATCGTTAGGAAAATTTAAACAAAAACGAAGAAATATTGGATGCTAGTGACTAGTATAAGCATATAAAGTTGGTGTTGATTTTCAATTCTATGGATTTACAAAGACATGTCTGTTTGAATATAGAATATTTGAACAGAAAGGTGGTCTTTTAGTATAGTAGAATGAATTTTGCATGCATTCAGTGTATTTTACGAATTGGAAAATTAAAAGGTCAGACAGTGACATTGAGAAAACAAGGAAAAAATCAAATTAAAAACCCTTCAGTTTAAAATTTAGTGAAGAGACGCTACTATGCTAACATGGCCTGATGGTTGTGTGAAACTGTTAGTTATACACGTGTTCGCATCGATGGTTGACTGTTTCTATTTATTTATAAATTGTTTTTATAACCATCATCACATATTATAAGAATATTGTGTAATGAGTCTACACGATCGATGTGTATATAAAGACATCAAATCGTGCTGATTTGCATAACTCACCTCACCATCAACACAAACACTTAACAAGAAATCTTGTAATCAGCATGTCTATCTTTTCCAATTGCAATTTCACGTCTCGCACAATCTTGATGCAATCTAGAGCTAGGTGAATGTTGCTCTTCTTTTTAGTAAGATATATGCATGCTAACTTCTCAATTTCTTCTAACATTGTATTTTCTTATCATTTCACAGTTTGAAAGCACCAAATGAGAGCCTAGGTACGCTTACATGATATCTCACATGTTTTAGATTAACATTCTGTTTTATAACATATGACTTATGGGATTGTTAAAATGCTGTGCAGCCACTGCTCGTTGCACTAAAGTTGTTCGCAATGTGAACTTGGAGAAGTTACGCCACAACTATTTGTTTCCCGAGGTCACTTGTTATTTTCAATAATGTTGCAGTGTTCAAACTTTGGCTATGTGTGACATAAATACATTTCTAAATAATATTTCAAACTAATGTTCCATTTTTGTTGCAATTGTAGATTGAATCAAGAGAACTTGAACATATGAAGAAGTACCCAGATGCAAACATCATAAGGCTCGGGATTGGTGACACCACAGAACCTATTCCTGATATCATTACTTCTAACATGGCTGAGGTGTTACTAAATTTTCATTGGACTTATATAAATTTCAACTTTTGTTTTGTAGCAAGTTTTGAAGTTGGAATTATATTTTGTCCATGATATCATTGCCAAAAGTTGTTGATTTTGGTCTGGTGCTTCATGTGATGACTGATGGGATTTCTGATCCTAACATTTGGACTTAAAATATTGATTATTATGTAACTCTTTCGGCTATTCATGTCATCTAACTATTAGTATTTTATTTACATTACAGTATGCACTGGCTCTTTCAACACGTAAAGGATACAAAGGTTATGGTGCTGAGCAAGGCAACAAGGTAAGTTGTTTGTCTCAGTAGAAATTAAACTCCAAACTCTAGAAAAAATATTAAACATATATGACTAAACACACATTTAACAAGCTCATTAAATTTACAGGCTTTAAGGAAAGCAATTGCAGAATCATTTTATAAAGATTTAGGTGTAAAAGATGCAGAAGTTTTTGTATCAGATGGATCACAGTGTGATATATCTCGCCTTCAGGTTAGATTTTATCTTTATTCCTCAAAACAATATCCGCCTCAAAACAATTTTTCTTTATTATAGCCATAAATAACACTACACTTCTTTCTGTATTCTCTAAACACAGCTGCTTCTGGGATCAAGCGTTTCAGTCGCTGTACAGGATCCTAATTTCCCGGTATTTTATGATTTTTTTGCAATACTTTCAATATTTTTTCCTATATTTTATATATTATTCATGGGATAATGACAATATCTATGTTATGGACATAACAGGCTTATATGGATTCAAGTGTAATAATTGGCCAGGCAGGAGATTTTTTGGATGAAACATTAAAATACAAAAATATAGAGTATATGACATGTGGCCCCCAAAATAACTTCTTTCCTGATTTGTCAACCACATCAAGAACCGACATTATCTTTTTTTGCTCTCCAAACAATCCAACTGGCCATGCAGCCTCTCGTGAACAATTGACACAACTCGTGGAATTTGCATTAAAGAATGGGTCGATAATAGTTTATGATTCTGCCTATTCTGTTTATATAAAAGATGAGAGCCCAAAGTCCATTTATGAAATTCCAGGTGCTAGAGAGGTAAGCATGCTTCCTTTAATGGGTTGACTTTAAAAATCAAACTTATTGTTTTTCTAACTCAAATTTGATACGTGTTTAGAACAAGATCCATTTTCCATTTTTTTAATACTTACAGTAGCTTTTATTTTTTTACTTGTTAGTTAACTGTAAAAGTTCATCTGCTTTCTACATATAATCATGTTCAAAATTAGTCTGTTTGACCTTGAAAAGTCAATCATTTTTTGTTTTTTTTTTTGGGTAAAGGTGATTACCGCGGTAAAATAACATTTTTTTGTTTTTCATTCATAATCGTTTGTATCATCTGATACAAACGATTATGATTGTTTTTCATTCATAATCGTTTGTATCATCTGCAGTGTGCTATTGAAATTTCATCTTTCTCCAAGATTGCTGGATTTACTGGTGTTCGTCTCGGATGGACGGTGGTCCCTGATGAGCTATTATATGCTAATAAGGTTCCTGTCATAAATGATTATGACCGAATCGTGTGCACTTGCTTTAATGGTGCTTCTAGCATTGCTCAAGCTGGTGGGCTAGCATGTGTCTCCCCTGATGGCTTCGAGGTCTGTTATTTTTATTTTTATTTATTATTGGTGGCTTAAGCGCCGGGTTGGTTAATGGGTCAAAATGGTTTTTTTAACGGGCTGGTTTATATACATGACAATATATTTCTAGTCACGTTTTGACAGTATTTTGGAAACCTGTTTCAGGCGTTGATGTCAGTGGTTGATTACTATATGGAAAACGCAAAAATCCTGGTTGATACATTTACTTCACTAGGGCTAGTAGTATATGGTGGTGTAAATGCACCATATGTATGGGTACATTTTCCAGGTTCAAAATCATGGGACACATTTTCTGAGATTTTAAACAAAACCCATATAATCACGATGCCAGGAAGTGGTTTTGGACCCGGGGGTGAAGGGTATATAAGGGTGACTGCTTTTGGGCAGAGAGAAGATGTATTGGAAGCGTGTGCCAGACTGAGAAGCGCTTTCCTGTAAAGATGGCAAATACATTTCGGTTAAAATGTGGAAGAAACTCAACTAGTTGTAATGAAATTGTTATGTAATAAATTGAACTTTTGGACACTTGAGATGAAATGCACGCTATTTGCAAATTTTATATGAATAACATGGGTTCTTAATACATTACATGTTGGTGTTTGGTAGTGTTTGTTTGCAACACAATGAGCTAGATATGTTTCTAATATATAGGGATCCATGTTTGTTTTGGACATACTGAAAATGCTGTGTCTTATTTCGTGTTACTCAAATTTTTGCAAAATGTTAATAATTGTTGATGTTAATCTGCCTGAACGTCCCATCCCAAAGACAATAAACGGAAGACAATGTTTAAACTCACTCAACGGCCCGCTAAAAATAGTGTTCACACTCTCTCGAGAAACACTGCCATTTTATTGCAGTCTTCTCATTTGAAAGCATATGAGCTACTCTTCAACGGATGTGATTATATTTTTTCCGCTAATTATCGGCTTTTTTAAGTTTGTTGCATTTTGTACAAAATAAGCAGAGCGAATCGGAACACCATGTTCAGTTATTTTCAAGCTGGTTTGTACTTGTTTTCTAACCAAAGTATATAAAAAAATACAATCCCATGTAGGACAATGCATATGGTCCAACACGACCCAGACCCGTTTGCCTCAAACTGAAATTGAAAAATGTTGAAATAGTGCACCAGCATACTCGTGGTTTTATGTCGCACGTTTCATTTCAAATTATGTTGTTTTGGCGACTATGCAAATAATTAGAGGGATAGGTATGGTGACGAGCTGCCTCGCCACTTCCTACGTGACAGCTCGCCACATGCTCGCCACCATACAGAAGGCCTCGCCACCTCTCGCCGTTTTGAGCTTCGCCGTGGAAGTGAGGAAGAAACGGACAAAAAATTTAAAATGTTACTATTAATATCTTTTGTTTTCAACTTTTATTTCTTTAAAAAAAATCAAACCAAAATCAAACCTCCCACTCTGTAAATGAATTTAGTTTGTGTGAAAAAATGCAAAATAAAATAAAATTGAGGGTGAGTGAGGCTCAAATGAAGAGGTTGATGGTATGTTATGAGTGAAAGGGTATTTTGAAGTAGGAGTGTTAAAATGAGGTGACACCCAGTGAGACCCAAATGAGGAGCTTAAGCTCTTCACTATACCTATCCCTCTTAAAATTGATATTGAACTTGTCTTTGGCTTGTAGCGGACGAAGACATCAGTTATAACGTACGCAACATGGAAATTTGTTAGTTCGTGAGCTTTTAGACTATTTTATTCACAACCTCTTACAACTCAATCTCTCATTTAAATATTATTTTCTCTTTCCTTTACTTATACAACCAATACATGATACAACCAATTTATATTTTTTTATCATTTATCAACAACCCAACCTAACATTTAATATTATTTCTTTTAAATTTAATTTAATTACTTAAAATTTCATATAAAATTATATATTAAATAAAATATTTACTTTATAAAGAGTTTGAAAATAATTTAGATGGTTGAGATCCATAATAGATAAACTAGATATTAAAAGGTTAAGAAACTAGAAATAAGAATGTGTATGTAACTATGTCAATATTGAGCTAGTTTTATAGAAAACTGAAAACTGAAATCAATGATATAATTTGTAGAGAGAATTACATAAATCGTCCTTGTGGTTTACATATTTGGTCCATGTGTTTTTTTTCATCGGGTTTGGTCCTTGTAGTTTTGATCTATTGCGGGTTTGGTCTATTGACCAACATTTCCTTAGTTTGACCAATAGACCAAACCCGCAATGGATCAAAACCACAAGGGACCAAACCCGCAATGGATCAAAACCACAAGGACCAAACTAGATGGAAAAAAAAAACACAGGGACCAAATATGTTAGATCCAGCAAACCACAAGGACGATTTATGTAATTCTCTCTAATTATTATTTAAAAAAAAGATAATATACATTATCCAAAACCTTATCATTCACTTGTAAAATCCATTCTAATTAAATGGAAATATGCATGTCCATTAAGCTTGTGTCATGTGGCAAAGTTGGAAGAAAGATTGAGAAGTCATATGTTGAACCGATCGGTAGGTGTTCATGCATTCATTTTGTACTTATGTTAATTAAATATGCCCATTAAATGTTATGTAAGAATCATGAATAAACATAGCCTTAACTAAGTTGTCCAACAAATTAATAAAAAGAAATGCACTTTATATTAATTTTTTTCTTACACCGGCAATAATTTTTGGAAGGTATCTCTGGCTCAGGGGGTGCTTGTTTCGGCTTATATAACTGGTTTATGGCTTATTTGGGTTTGAGCTTAAGTTTTTTAAGCTATTTTTTGTAGTTTATTCTAAAACTTTTCAGTTTATATAAGTTTTATCAAACAAGGCAAACTTTTATCAAGCAATTCGAGTTTGAGCTTGATTCAATCGAGTCGAGCTTTTATCAAACTCAAGCCCGAGCTCAATAAACCAGCTCGAAACACGTAACGAGTCGAGCTCGAGCTTTTCGAACCTTTACTCAAGTAAAAAGAAAAAAAGACGAAAAACGTGAACAAAATGAAAAAAAAAAGTTTGTCGAAAGTATATCAAATTGCTATTTATAAAGTAATTAAATGCTCGTTGTGATGTTATATTTTTTCTTCGCGTAACAATTAATGGATTAATAGATATCATTATATTCAAGAGAAAAGATAAGGTGGGTTTATAAAAATAAGTGGTTGGTTTGTAGGTTCTAACTTTTAAGTACAAAATCCGTTTTGACTTGAAATCTAAAGGTAAAAACACAATAATAAAAGTAGACCATAAACCCTTCATAAATAAATAAACCTTAAACACCACCAATTCATTCATTGAAAACAATGACCATGACCATGGATCCAAAGGACGAGGATAAAATAGATAATGTTAGGAACATGCTTGTAACACCCCCATTTTTACATATAGCAGCGGAAGCTAATTTGGGGTATTACTTTATGGAAACAACAATCATAATCATAGAAAACGACCCAAAAGAGACGTTTGTTCAAAAGATATGTTATCATTCATTTCAAATCAGAGTTTTACAAAGGCAGGTCCCAAAATCTAGTTACATACAATGTGAATGATAACAAGTTTTAGCCATCTTC
>BQNB010130727.1:0-18893 GCA_026074375.1 Tanacetum coccineum
TATCTTGTGTTATTGATCTGAGAAGTAACACGCCCCGGACCCATATTTCGCTGCGACCCAATTTGGGGGTGTTACATGTACAATTTTGATATGAAGAACACTGTGCCTAAAGAGAGTTTGACTTGTCTCATTGCAAAGGCTACATTAGATGAATCAATGCTCTGGCATAGGAGGCTTGGTCATATTAATTTTAAAAGCATAAATAAGCTTGTCAAGGATAATCTTGTAAGAGGATTACCTATAAAACGTTTTGAAAATGACTAAACCTGTATTGCTTGTCTTAATGGAAAGCAACACAGAGCTTCTTGTAAGTCTAACATTCTGAATCCCATTACTAAGCCTTTGTTTATGCTACATATGGATTTGTTTGGTCTAACCTTTGTAAGTAGATTAATGCATAAGAAGTATTGCTTAGTAATCACTGATGATTATAGTAGGTTTACATGGGTTTTCTTTTTAACAACTAAGGATGAAACCAGTGAGATCCTTAAGAATTTTATCAAAGAAATAGAAAATCTAGTGGATAAGAAAGTGAAAATAATCAGAAGTGATAATGGAACAGAGTTTAAGAACAAAGTTATGGATGATTTTTGCAGAGAAAAAGGTATTAAGAGAGAATATAGTGTAGCTAGAACTCCTCAGCAAAATGGTGTAGCTGAGAGGAGGAATAGGACACTAATTGAGGCTGCTAGAACAATGTTAGCTAACTCTAAGTTACCTACCACATTTTGGGCTGAAGCAGTTTCTACTACTTGCTATGTACAGAATAGGGTCTTAGTAGTCAAGCCTCATAACAAGACACCTTATGAACTTTTTAGAGGTTTTAAACCAGCTCTAAGTTTTATGAGACCATTTGGTTGTCATGTTACTATTCTTAATACTTTAGACAAGTGATGAAGGTTTCTTTGTCAGATATTCTTTGAGTAGTAAAGCTTTTAGGGTATACAACACTAGAACCAGGAGGGTAGAAGAAAACTTGCATATTGGGTTTTTAGAGAATAAACCTATGATAGAAGGGAATGGTCCAAATGGTTGTTTGATATTGATTCTCTAATCCAATCTATGAACTATGTACTAGTTACTGCAGGTACAATTTCTAATGACTCTGCATGTACATCAGAAGAAATCAGTCAAGATTGCATTGTGATGCTATTGATAAGATCTTCATAGACTTGGATTCACCTACAATAGAATGTTGATAATGGTGAACCAAAAACTGCTGATAATGCTCAAAAGCAAGTTGAAGATGGTCTAAATAATGAGAATGCTGAACAAGAAAGGTTTGCAGATGATAGCAGTTCTAAAGACGTTAATGCTGTGGCATACAAGTTATATACATGCCAGTATGATGTTTTCACTGGTAGTCTTGAACTTAATGTTGTTGGTCTATCAGTTAGTACTGCTAGTCAAATGAAGAAGACAACACTGAAAAAGAACCAGAAGTTGATTTAGGGACATTTCAAATATTCATATATTGTTCCAAACACTCCCAATACAAGGATTACATAAAGATCATCCCAATTGACAATGTGATTGGTGGAAGTGCATCAACTAATCAGACATAGAAGAATGTCATAATCCTTTTTCTGAACAAGGGTTTCTCAGTGAGGTGTATGAGCAGAAAACCATGATACCTAAATACTTGTTTATATGCTTGTTTTCCTATTTACAGATTGAACTAACACTTTGCTAAAGGCTTATCTGATTCCATCCCCCCCCCCTTTCCCCATGGGTGATGCTATGCAGGAAGAATTACTATAATTCAAACTTCAACAAGTTTGGATACTGGTGGATCTCCCATTGAATAAAGAAGGCTCATTAAGAACAATAATGGGTCTTCAGACAAGAAAGATGAACGGGGACTTATGATAAGGATAAGCAAGGTTAGTTGCACAGGGTCATAGATAAGAAGAAGGTATTGATTATGAAGAAGCGTTTGCACCTGTGGCAAGAATTGAGGCAATAAGGTTGTTTCTGGCCTATGCGTCTTTTATGGGTTTTCTGGTATATCAAATGGATATAAAGAGTGCTTTCTTATATGGAACCATTGAGGAAGAAGTCTATGTTACTCAACCACCAGGATTTAAAGATCCTGACCATCCAGACAAAGTTTACAAGTTATGATCAAGGCTCTTTGTGGGTTGCATCAAGATTCTCTCCAAGAAGCTCTGGTATGAAACTGTGGTACTATCTTTTGAGCAATGGGTTTAAAAGGGGCAAGATAGATCAGGTAATTATTTATCAAGAAGCAAAAAGGAGATATTTTGCTTGTACAGGGTCTATGTAGATGATATTATCTTTTGCTCACAAAAAGGAGTATGTATGGTTTTGAGAAGCTTATAGAAAGATAAGTTTCATATGAGTTCTATGGGGAGAACTAACTTGTTTCTAGGGTTACAAGTACATAAAGTAGGAAGATGGAATTTTTATCAGTCTGGATCAAAATCTGTAGCTGAAATTTGAAGAAATGCAACTACTCTGATGTGATGTCTGCTTCAAATCTTGTTGATTTGGAATAAACCCTTTGTCAAAGGATGGAGATGCTGATGATGTTGATGTACATCTCTATAGATCTATGATTGGGTCTTTGATGTATCTCATCATCTAGACCAGATATCATGTTTGCAGTATGTGCATGTGCTAGATTTCAAGTTACTCCTAAGACTATTACATCTTTAGCAGACTAGAGGATTTTTAGATAGTTTGAAAGGCAAACCAACTGTTGGCCTTTAGTATTATGGGATTCTCATTTGAACACCCATATATATATATATAGTTGTATACTGATAGTGACTATGCTGGAGCACCTCTTGATAGGAAATCTACAACTGGAGGTTGTCTGTTTTTTAGGAAACAGGTTGATATCTTGGCAGTGTAAAAAGCAAACTGTAGTTGCAACTTCTACAACTAAAGCTGAATATGTGGACTGCTCATGTTGCTGATGGACAAGTACTCTGGATTCAAAACCAATTGCTGGATTATGGGTATAATTTCATGAACACTGTCATTAATATTGACAATAACAGTACTATCTGCATTATTGAAAATCCTGTTTAACATTCTAAAACAAAACATATAGAGATTATGCATCATTTTATAAGAGATTGCAACACTAAAAAGTTAATCTAAATGGTTAAAAAATTCATCCCCCCCCCCCCTTTTTCCCCGCCCCCCCCCCTTACTGGTTTAGAAGTTGCAGATCTTCTTACAAAAGTTTTGATGTAGGCAGATTTCAATACTTGGTCTCAAGTATTGGAATGCTGAATCCTTAACTGTCTATATCTCTTTATGTTTTTGTAAAAGTTTTGTAAAGGATTAATACTGTTAGTTTTCTCAATTAATACTGCTAAGTTTAATTAAACCAGTTAGTTATAGTTAATGCTGTTAAGGAGAAAATGTTTTTGGAGTTTGTATATTTGGCTATGAACTAACATTTGCAGGTAAAGCATGTTGAATACAAGATGTTGAATGCTTCACCTTTTTGAAGATAGATAATGGTCTTGGTTCACAGAGTTTAACTTTTATTCATGGGTTATGCATAAATATGGATCCTCATGAATTCTCACATGTCTATCTAGTCTTTTCTAGTGTGCTTGTGATGAATAGAGGCATGTTGTTGCATAATTATTGAAGATACAGTTAATGCTGTTCGACTTCAGTTAATACTGCTAGGCAGAAAATTATATGCAGGAAATGTTAATGTGTTAAGAGGACATGGCACCCAAATAGCAATATTTCAATTCTATACTTATCGTCATATTATTCCTTGGATGTTTTTATTATAAACCAAAAGATGGATGTGTTAACTATATACATAACCCATTTCACCCCCCATCTTCCACACACCTCTTATTTACCCATACCAATACAATATTACATCCACATTAATTATTAATTTATACACCTTATAATATCCTTCCATTCCTTTCACCACATAAATAACTCCTCTCTCTTCCCTATTACACCCCACTTTTTTTTTTTTTTTTTTTTTCTTTTTTTTTGTCCACACCACCCACTTTTCCCCCCCCCCCAATAATACCCCCCCCACCCCCCCCCCCCCCTCCTTACCAAAAAACATCCCCCCCCCCCCCCCCCCCCACCCCCCCCCCCCCCCCCCGACCCCCAATCATGGACACTTAATGAATCAACTCCTAGGAATGAGGCAGGTAGTGGTCAGGTGCAAGATGTCATATGGGGATGTGAATGCTCAACTAGGTTTGAGATTACATCTAAATAGTTCATTGATCCACCTATCTCAAGAGGTTACACACTTGGAAGTGGGGAGGACAGTATGAAACTCATTGGAATTGATGAAATTTTGTACACAACTGTCATATAAAAAAACAGAAAGAGTGTCTTGGTAAGCCAAAAGAAATGAGAGATTTTGTGAGCTTAAAATAGAAAGAGAGATGTGTGCATAAAAACATAAATGAGTGATTATGTGGAAATAAGGAATTGAGTGATGTTGTGAGCATAGAAGCAGAGATGAGAGTATGTGACGAATATTAAATTGATAATGAAAGTTGCTTATTGGAATGAAGATTGAATGATTTTTGGAGTATTCTTTTTACTGCTACTCAGTTTCAACTTAATGCTGCTAAGCTTAAGTTAATGTTGTTAGGCTTAAATTAGTACTGTTGATTTGTTTTGTTTAAGCTATGTTAATACTGCCGTTCAAGTTTTGTGGGGAGGGTGATTCTATAGATCTTCAGATTAAGGGTGTCATTTACTTTTTTATTCCGATTTCACTTTTTCTACACTCTCTAACCATAAACCCTATTCAATTTCATCTTGATCATAATTTTTATCATTTTGTCATGCCCTAAGTTTGATGAAAACGCACAATGTGGTCGCAGTTCTTGGAAAAAACCAAAGGAAAGTGATGGGTTGCGGAGTTAATATCGATTTCTGAAGCAAGTTCTGTTTATATGCCTTTACAGTCAATCCAGTAATCTACACATCTTGTATTGAACAATTTTAGGCAACTACCAAGGTACAGATAGTTAATGGAGTGCGACAGTTACAAGACCTAGTTGATAAGAAAAGGGTTATTGTTACGGAGTGAAGCATAAGGAGAGATCTTTACTTGGATGATGCAGAAGGTACTGATTATCTTCTAACTGCTACTATCTTTGAAGAATTGGCGCGTATGGGGTATGAAAGGTCTTCTTAAAAGCTTACTTTTATAAAAGCCTTTTTCCTTCAAGTGGAAAGTTTTCATTCTACTATTACTCAATGCTTAAGTGCTAAATCCACTGCATGGAATGGTTCAGTAGCTCTATGGCTTCTTTGATCATATGCTTGGCAACTAATCAGAAGTTTAATCTGTCTAAGTATATCTTTGATGCAATGGTGAAACACTTATATGGAGGAGTCAAATTCTTGTTGTATCCACGTTTTCTCCAAGTTTTCATTAATCAACAACTGGGTAATATGTCAACCCACAAGAAGATTATTGTTTATCCCTTTCACACAAAGAAATTTTTTGCCAATATGAAGAGAGCTGGAAAGGATTTCACTAGGAGAATAACACCTTTATTTGATACCATGATGGTTCAACCTGTTGAAGAAATGGGTGAGGATTCAGATCATCCAACTGATTCCACTCCAATACACATTATTGATCAACCATCTTCATCTTCCCAACCCAAGAAGGATAAACCATCTACGAAGGCTCAGAGACAGGAGGCAGAGGTTCCTCAAGATGAGGCAGTGGTTATCAAGATGGGCAGAGCATGAGGGGAAAGTATACCAACACCTTCCAATGATCCATAAACCTAGTGGTGAGGATAGCATGCAACTTAATGAATTGATGGTTTTATGTACCAAATTGCAAACACAGGTTCTTGATTTACAAAAAGCAAAGGGATGGAAGCTAAGGAGTATTGTTGCTTTGTGAAGAGGATCAGAGGTTAGAAAGGAGGAAAATGTCAAGACCTACAGGTTTGAAAAGACTCAGGAAAGTTGGTATGTCTAGGAGAGTTAGTCTCTAAAGACCAGAGGAGTTTAGTAGCTCTGAAGTTGGCACTCCAAACAGAGAGGGAGTAGTGAAGCTATTGATGCTGATGTGATGTTTTCTTTGGTTGATGAAAACTCAGAAAGACAATTGGATGGATTAATTGGTTTGATATCTAGAGTTTTAGAGGATTATGTTGATGCTGTGGAAGTAAAGTTGATGGACAACCGTCAGATAAACGGAGTAAGAAGCGATGGATATTACTATGGTGAAGCAGTTACTACTGCTAGTATTAATGATAGTGCTGTTCCTACAACTAATGAGGAAATGACTATGGCTTAGACACTTATACAGATTAAAGCAACTAAGCCTAAAGTTGTTACTACCGCTGCCACAACATCAACAACTACAAGACCCAAAGATAGAGGGGTGGTTGTACAGGAGCCAAGAGAGTTCAGAGTTCCACAAGAGACTCAACCTTCAAAGTTCTAAGATAAAGGAAGAGGGTATTATGTTTGAGCCTGAGTTTCCTTTGAAGAGAAAATATCAAATTGCCTTTGATGAACAATTGCAAGTGATATTCAAAGCTAAGTTGGATGCTGAATTATTAGAAGAGCAAAAGCTAGTAAGGAAACAAGAAGAAGAAGCCAACATGGCATTGATTGAGTCATGGGAAAATACACAAGCTATGATTGAGGCTGATAGATTGCTGGCTAAGAGACTCTAATCAAAGGAAAGAGAGGAATTGACAGATGAGGAAAAAGCAAAACTATTTATGGAACTGATAGAGAAAGGAAGAAAGCATTTTGCTGCACTCAGAGCACAAGAAAAGAGAAACAGGCCTCCTACCAAGGCACAAAAAAAAAAAAAAAAAAAAAAAAAATGAGAACTAGTGTTAACTTTCTTAAGCCACATGGTGGGACTTTTAATGATACAAACGGACTAAAAGGAAAGAGTTTTCGATGAAATTTCAAAGTTTGTTTTGATAAGGAAATGAAGAGAGTAAATACCTTTGTAGCTATGGGTTCTGAGGTACAAGAAAGCAAAGAAAAGAGGGAAAAAGGTAGAGAGGAAACAACTAAAGGTAGCAGAAAGAAGATGCTTAGAAGGAAAAGAGCAGGGAAAGAACAACAAAAAGAATCCTCAAAGAAACAAAAAGTAGAGGAAGAACAAGAGTCAGAGGAAGTTGATGAAGATAATGAAGTTGAGTTAAAGAAGCTTTTGGTGATTAAAAAGGATGAAGATATAGCAATTGATGCTATACCACTTGCTACCAAATTACCAGTGATTATTGATTATAAGCTTCATAAAGAGGGGATGTTGGTACATTATCAGTTGATAAGAGTAGATGGAAGTTCCAAGAGATACTCTTCAATGACAAGGATGCTGTAAGGTATAGATACAGAAGACTTGGAAGCTCTTTAGAGGACAGTGAAGGTAAATTATGGTGATACAAGGCCTGAAAATGAATTTGAAAGAGTGTTGTATGGAGATTTGAAAGTTATGTTTGAACCAGACATAAAAAGTGATATATGGAGAATGTTGCAAGGATACAGAGTGACTATTTGGAAATTGATTGATTCATCTAGAGTTCACTTTGTAAGGTTTGATAATCTTTCACAATTTTTATGTTGATTGAAAGGAGATAACCCCTTACACCAAGTACCATTCACCAATATGCTCAAACAAGGAAATCTTTATACTGATCATCTAAATGAGATTTGTTATCAACTGCTGAAGCTTATGGTAGCAGCAAAAACGGATAATGGGATAGGTTTAAAGATCTTCCTGAAAGTGTGGATGAAGACTTTTAAAGAAGAAACTTGACGATCAGGAAGATGAAATCAAGTTAGGGGGGGCTTGTTGGGTCTTAAAAGACTTCATGGATTCTTAGAAGTTACTGCTGCTCATGTTTCTTATGGATAATTATGCTAAGTGCGTTTGGTATGGTAGTATATTGTTTTCAACTGTAGTTACTACTGTTAGTATAATGTAGTACCTGATAGCATTAAAGTTACTGCTGTTATAGGTAAAGTCTAAGATTGCTCAGTGTTGAAGACTAAAATATAAGCTAAGTAGTTAGTGCTGCTAGTAGTAAAAGTAAAGACTGCTAGTACAAGTTACTACTGTTAGTGTATATTAGTACTGCTAGTACTAATGTTAGTACTACTTATGTTTATTAGTGTGCTGTGGAATTTTACAACTGTTGTAGACTTTCTACGTCAGGGTTAAAGACGAATTAAAGAGATAAAGATGGTTTAGCAGAACAAGAATTACGTGTGAAGATAGTGTTGGATATTTATGTACAAGATATACATAATGTATTTATTTAGAAGATTACGTTTATGTTTAGAAAAGATTGAGATATCTTAGGAATATATTGTAAGCCGACTAGGACTCCTTAGTCTATAAAAGGAGGTTCTAGGGCATTAGTTGATATATCTCTCATATCACAAAACACGCAGACGTTTCATTATCAGTTTTCATAGTTGTAAAAGTCAATTAAGAAAAGCTTCAAGGTTTGTAACCCCAGTACTAAGTTAAGAGTACTCGTATTATTGATCTAATAATATTGGAGCGTTTGGTTATATCTTTGTTGTTCAAGATTACTATTTCATTGATTTTACTTCTAGGGTATTAAGGTGTAGATTTGCATACACTTTAATATACACACAAAGTTTCTACAACAAGTTTTTTGGATTTATCAAGGTAAATTTAACCTTAGACAACCTAAGAATCGATCTAGGTTTGGGATCATATTATTTTTATCAATATTACAAGTTACTCTGTGTAGTACTAGGTGTTTACAACCTTGAGCTTCATATTTCTCATAAAACTATGAATATGTGTTCTATTAAACCCTTAAACTTAGGATCTCTTTTATACACAGGAGTCCTTTCAAGATAACTTAAATCTTCTATAATTCTAATAGATAACTGCATATCTTCTAACTTATAAGATATAATATCTGTTCCAAAATATCTCATACTTTATCCGTAGTTATCTTGATAACAATATTCATCTTAATCCTTTCTCTTGTCTTTATCCTTCTGACAGTATGAAAATTTCTAAACAGTTGTAATCTTTCAGCAGTTGTAAGTAGCAACATTAACTTTTATACCAGCAGCACTAACTGTGTACAAGCAGTACTAAGTTACAGTAGCAGTACTAACTTTATGCTAACAGTTGTAACTTTACTTAAGTAGTCTTAACATATACTAGCAGTACTAAGTTACACTAACAGTAGTAACTTTTATACTAGCAATATTAACTACTTAGCATATTTTTCACTAATATCACTAACAACACTAAGTTATGCTTAGCAATAGTAACTCTAACCTTAGTAGCAGTTACTTCCAAACAGCATCAAGAAGCTTTTAATCCCAACAATCCTCCCCTAAACTTGATATTCTTCTTCTGAATCTCAAGTTTCTTCATTAAAAGTCTTCACCGTTACCAGGAGGATGCATTCAAACACTTTTAGGATTCTTGACCAGTTTAGTCATGAGCTTAAGAAGTTGATAGCACATTTTATTCCAATGGTCAACTTAAAGCTTTTTGTTGAGCATTTCTGTGATTGTTGCAGGTGTAAGAGGATACTTTTTCTCTACCAGCATAAATATATGCAGATTCTGAAATCTCATAAAATGTACTTCACTTGAAGAAAATGGCTTCCAAACTGTCACTTTATGTCCTTGTAGATTCCTCCATACTTCACTTTCTATAGCTGGTTCAAACATCACTTTCAGATCACCCCATAACACTCTTTCATATGTCTCCTCTGGCCTTGTATTCCTATGTTTAGCTTTAACCAACTTCTAGAGGTTTTCCATGTCTTCTTTGTCAATGTTCTGAAGCATCTTAATCATTGATGAGTACCTCCTTGAACTTCCATCAGCTCTTATGATTTGAAAGTATCCAATCTTTCCTTCTTTGATAATTTTCCAGCCAACAATGATTGGGGGCTTAGTGGCTAATGGTATAACATCAAATGCTATTTCTTCTTCATCAATAACAATCTCTATATGCTTTTTCATCTTAGCTTCTTCTTGACCATCATCTATCTTTTGCTTCTTAATTCTTTCTTGTTCTAGCTCTATGCCTGCTCTTTTAGAACTGTTTTCTTCTGCTCTTGTTACACTACCTTTATCTTTCTCTTTACCTCCTTTTACCACTTCAAAATCCATAGATACAAATGAGTCTATCCAACCCATGGTCTTGTCAAAAGCCTTCTGAACTTCATCAAAGCTTTTGTTCTTTAACTGACTGTGAGTGAATCCAGCCATGTTCTTTAGATAAGTAGATATTTAATTTCTCTTTTGAGCTTTGGTTGGTGGTTTTCTTCTCTGCTCTTCTGCTCTAAGTCTTTCAAAATGTTTCTTTCTTTTATCCATGAGCTCTACAAATAGCTTTGACTTTTCTTCAACAGTCAACGCTTCCTGCTCTTGTGCCTGTAATCTTGCAGCTAGCTCATAATCTGCATCTATCATAGCTTGAACATTATGCCATTCAGTAATGTTTGCATCTTCTTCTCTTTGTTTTTGGCAAGACAGTTCTTTCTTCTTCCAAATTCAGCATTTTACTGAGACTTGGTAGTTTTGTGAATTTCTCATCAATCAAAATTTGATCTTTCTTTTTCAAAGGCTTCTCAGGTTCTATCATCTTTGCCTTGCCTTTTTCTTTAACCTATGGAAGTTGTGATAGTTGTGAAGGTGATGTTGTTTTTGTAAATTCACGTGGCTCTTGAACTACAACTCCTCTAGCCTTAAGTCTTGTAACAACAGTTGTAGTTGTTGTAGCAGTAGTTGTAACAGCCTTAGGTTTAGCTGTTTTGATCTTTATTAAGGTCTGAGCCAGAGTCAACTCATTAAAAGTTGTTGTTGTAGCACTGACAGTAATGACTTTTGCAGTACTAACTACCTTTTTAACCTCAACTTCCTACTCATCAAAAACTCATGTATCAAACATTAGATTATCATCATTCCTCCCCTAAGCCTCATCAACCAATGTAACCTCTGCATCAGCATCAAGATCAACAATTTTCCTCCCCTATTTGGATGCATCCTCCTGAGCACCCAAACCTTCATCTTCAGAGGAAATAACTTGTGCAGATCTACCAACCTTCCTTAACCTTTTAAGCCATGGAGTTCATGACTTATTTCTCCTTTCTAGCTTCTTGACCCTCTCCTTTAATTTAGTAATCTCTATAGCTTGAGAGGTCTTTGTGTTCTCCAAGTCAAGAACTCTTTGGGACAAGTTGGTATAAAGTTCCATTAATTCATTTAGTTTCAGTCTATCCTCACCATTGAGTAGTGGATCATTGGAATGTATAGGTACATGCCCTCATTGGCAGCCTCATCAGTGATAGGCTCTGTAGAACCATTGAGTTGAGGAACCCTAGTGTCTTTCCTCTGTTTCCTTCTTAGTTGTTTCTTCTAAGGCTGTGATGTAGATGGTTGAATAATAGTGGCGTGTGTTGAGGATTAGTTCATATTTCTAAACCCTCGCCTAATTCTTTAGGAGCTTGAACCATCATAGTTTGAAATAAAGGGGTAACTTTCCCAGAAAAACATTTTCCTTCTTTCTTTATATTAGCAAAGACCTTCTTAGTGTGAGAAGGTATAACATAAATTTCTTTATGTTTGGTCATTCCTTCAACTTGTTTATCCAGGAACACTTGCACAAACATTGGATACATTAGAAATTTAACCCCACCCTCTAAGTTCTTCACAATATTATAAAAAATGTACTTGGAAAAGTTGAATTTTTAGTTTGTGACAAGACAGATAATAGCTGAGGCCATAGTTCTACTAAATTTGTTCTAAGCAGTAGTCTTACCACTAAGGCATTGCAAAATTGTATGGATACGAAATTTCCACTAAGGTGAAAAGAAAGCTTTATAAAATGTAAGCTTTTGTGTAAGATTTTCATACCCCATGAGTGTCAGCTATTCAAAAATTGTCGCATTTGGAAGACATTCAGTACCTTCAACATCTTTTAATTGAAGAGCTCTTCTAACACTTGTCTCAGTGACGATCACCTTCTTACCATCTACTAGGGCTTGTATCTGCACTTCTCCATTGACAATTTTTGCCTTAGCAGTAGCCTAGAACTGGTTAATGCATGAAGTATAGATGGTGGAATTCATTGTTAGTGCATATCTGATAGAACTTGCATTCAAAAAATCAATAATTCCTTCAAACCCATCACTTTCTTCGGGTTTCTCCAAAACTGCAACCAAATTATGAGTTTTAGCAAACTTTAGGTTTGACATAGTGTTGGGTTTTGATGATGAATGATTATATGTGTTAGGGTTTCTGTATTAGAGGTGTATAGCAAAGTGTATAATTGATCAAATGAGTGATTTGAACCTTAATCAAAGTACTTATGAAATCACCCTCAACAGCATTAACTTAAACTAGCGGTATAAGTTTAAGCTAACGCATTTAACTTAACCATAGCAGTAGTAAGTTTAAGCCTAATCAACATTAACTAACACTGGCAGTAGTAAGTGTATTGCCTAGACTGCATTTACTTAGAGTCACCATTATCTAATTTCGTTCCAAAAAGCATTTCCATCATCAATTTTGATTCTCACAAGCTCTCTTTCTGTTTTTATTCTCACTATATCTCTCAATTCTTTTTCTCACCAATTCACTCTATCTGTTTTTATATCACACAGCTCTCTTTCTGTTTTTATTCTCACTATATCTCTCAATTATTTTTCTCACTGAATCACTCTGTCTGTTTTTATGTCACACATCTCTCTTTTTGTTTTTAGCTCACTAATATCTCTCATTACTCACAATATCAATTATAACAAACAGTAGTAAGTATAACTAACAGCATTAACATAGCAGTATTAAGTATAACTAGCAGCACTAATTATACTTACCAGTAGAAAGTTAGTCCAACATCATTAACTTGAATTTCATCATTGACCGCTGTTCCATTCCATTTCAAGCATCATTTATGCATAATCTGCTACATATAAACGCAATTAACCTCCCCTCAATCAATACTTCAGAGGTTAAGCATTCCTATACTTGCAATCAGATATTGAAATCTGCCAACATCAAATGCTTTTGTGAGCGAATCTGCATCATTCTGATCTGTGTGAATCTTTATCATCTGAATAATCTTTTTCTCATTGGAATCTCTGATAAAGTGATGCCTAATCTCAATGTGCTTAGTCTTTGAATAAAATACTGGATTCTTAACTATGCATATGGTGCTTTCATTGTCAATGAAAATCTTGGTATTCATGAAATTGTATCCATAATAATCTAGCATTTGATTTTGAATCCAGAGTGGTTGTCCACAGCAACTAGCAGTCAAATAAGTGATAAATAACCATCTTCGTAATCAATTAATTCAAATAAATACCTATACGAGCCTTTGAAAATTTTAAGAACATTGAAACCAATACCAAAAACTTCTTGTGTGTGTTTTGTCTGATATCGGGTATAACTAGCAGTACTAACTCTCTTCTTTATACGATATCGGATGAAACTGGCAGTATTTACCTTTTAGTACTATTCCCAATCAGAAACATCAATACTAGTTTCCAATGGACTTCAAATCCACGAAAGGCCCATTAGCAGCATTAAATCATTCTTTTGGCAGCAAGAAGTATTAAATCTTTTAGCTGGCAGTACTAAAAGATGTTGACAGTATAAACTATATTGCCAGCAGTATAAACACATGTCGAGCAGTACTAACTATACATGAAGCAGTACAAAAATTCCTTGAAGCAGTATTAATCATAAACTGTCAGTTTTAAAGAATGATGAGCTGTACTAAAATTTCATAGTCAACAGTTTTAAGTCATCATGAGTAGTATTAACCAGGCAGTATAAACTTTTTGAGCCCAATACTAGCAGTACTAATCTAAACGAGCTGTACTAATGATATATATACATAGCAGTATTAACTGTAATCCATAGCAGTACTAAAGTAAACATGGCAACATTAACTCGTTATTAGCATTATAAATGGTACCTTGTGTCTTCTGCTGCTTATTCGACCATAAAAAATAAACCATCTGCTACTTTTTTTAAGTATAAAGACGATACTTTAAAGTGTCGCAAAAACCCTAAAATCACCAAAATCGCCCATAACTTCCAAAACAGAAAATCATACCTTCTTTTTCCTTCATACCACGACATCAACAAACCTTGTAGATCCTGGATCAAGAGCCACCAAGCTCTGTTACCAATTGAGAAGTCTAAATAATCTGATAGACTCTAAGATCGTTTAATCTCAAGATGGGTTAGATCTTATCTAAAATTATAAACATCAAAGATTAATAATATGCAGCGAAATAATAACAATAAGAACAATGATGTTTAACAAGGTTTTATTCATACGTTTCCCTCTTTCCCCAAACACAATCTAGGGGCTACACCAACTAATTATCTAACTATGGTGTACACACACACACCTTTTACTATTTGACTCTCATCAGTCGACTCTGCTATATCTAAAACCTTTGTTTATGATCTCTTTATATAAGGAGAGATCATGACTTACAAAGGAAGAAAATCAATATGATAAGGAAACTAATTAAACTAATTTAAATACTTTCTTATCTTTATTTTGTAAATCTTTTACCAAATCTTCATAATTCTCCACCAGCTTGTAGAATTCTGATATGCTAGATTTTGTCCTTATGTTTCATTCTTATATTTATTTTGTCTCATCAAATCAAGAATCCCAACAATCTTCCCCTATTTGATGATGACAAAACAAACAAAGTCGTGTATGAACTTCATCATAAAGCTAAAGCTTCCCTTGAAGTTGATATGTAATCATATCCCTGAATGAAACAAAACTTCCTTTGTAAACTGCTAACTGCTTCCCCGTAACTTAAGATCTTCCCCTTAAGTTAAACTCTCCATGTCAAACTCTCCATGCCAATATACCACAAGATCTATAAGTTGCTCTTCATATAATCATCTTCCCCTTTTTGTCTTCATCCAATAGGGACTGTATGCAACTTTGATCTTCACAACCACACATCATATATCAAGACTTTTAATCCAAGCTTTCCACTGACTCAAATTACCCTCTATGAAGTTCAATACAAATAATGAGTAGCAGTAGTAAGTGTAAACTAGCAGTATTAACAATGAGTAGCAGTAGTAATGACCTTCCCTTGAAACAGTGCATGAACATCTTCAATTCTGTAGGCTCTCTATAATGATTACTGATGAAGAAAACTAAGTATAACAAACTTGATGTAGAAGTAGAATAACCCAAACTTGTGTCTTATATCTTGTACTATCCACGTCACGTCAAACTTATAAATAAATCTATAAAATATAAGTAGATCGCAACCTCTTGACAATAATCCTCATCTTCTATGAGACACCAGACCAAAGTGATAGCAAATGTGAGCATTGAGCACCATAAGTTAGATCACACACCTTTGCTACATTTGTCAAGTCTTCGTCACATTGTTTCTAAGCACGAACAACTTACCTCTAAATGTTGTAAGCCATTTGAGATATGATAAGAACACAAACCCAAATAATTCCACTTCACCGTCAAATAAGTGATAAATAACCATCTTTGTAATCAATTAATTCAAATAAATACATATACGAGACTTTGAAACTTTTAAGAACATTGAAACCAATACCAAAAACTTCCTGTGTGCGTTTTGTCTGATATCGGGTGTAACAAGCAGTACTAACTCTCTTCTTTGTACGATATCGGATGAAACTGGCAGTATTAACCTTTTAGTACTGTTCCCAATCAGCAACATCAATACCAGTTTCCAATGGACTTCAAATCCATGAAAGCCTCATTAGCAGCATTAAATCATTCTTTTGGCAGCAAGCAATATTAAATCTTATAGCTGGCAGTACTAAAACATATTGACAGTATAAACTATATTGCTAGCAGTATAAACACATGTCGAGTAGTACTAATTATATATGGAGCAGTACACAAATTCATCGTCAGCAGTACTAAGTCATCATGAGCAGTATTAACCAGGCAGTATAAACTTTTTGAGCCCAATACTAGCAGTACTAATCTAAACGAGCAGTACTAATGATATATATACCTGGCAGTATTAACTGCTATCCATAGCAGTACTAATGTGAACATGGCAGCATTAACTCGTTATTAGCAGTATAAATGGTACCTTGGCAGCACTAAGTAAATATGAGCAATATTAATACCCAAACTTACTGCTGTTCGTGAGCTAGCAGTATCAACATGCTCTAAACTCAATCTCATCATATACTGTCCAATCACGAAGCATACCACAAACCTGCTGTAGCAACCACCAAACAAATCCAAAACCCTAACCTGCTGCTCCTTTAATCTGTTGCGCAAGTCATACAGCAGCAGAGTTGCTGTTGTGAATCAATGAATCAGGAGATCCTTTATAGTATAATCATTCTTCAAAGCTGTTTGCTTCAAACCTCCTTGCTGCTGAAACAGAATTACACCAGCCACCGAGTTTGATGATGAATAAATTTATCAAAAAGAACAGAAACTCGATAACCTTTTTCTTTCCAAAACCTTGTCGAATTAGGGTTTGGCAAAAACTTAACCAGATTTAGGGTTTTGTGAATAAACTCTAATATTCACCAAACTCGACTTCAAACAAAAATAATCATAGTCGTCTTTTTTTTAATTATAAAGACGACGCTTTAAAGTGTCGCAAAAACCCTAACTTCACCAAAATCACCAATACACCAAACAGAGATTCGTTACTTCTTTTTCATCAAGAACACGACTTCAAAAACCTTGTAGATCCTAGATATCACGAGCCACATGGCTCTGATACCAATTGATAAGATCGTTTTAAGCTCAGATTGGTTAGATCTTTATATCTAGGATTGACAATAACAATGAAAACAATATGCATAACGAAATTAAATAAAAAACATCATTATTGTTAAACAAGGTTTTATATTCAAACGTTTCCCTCTTTCCCCAAACACAATCTTGGGGCTACACCAACTAACTATCTAACTATGGTGTACACACACACCTTTTACTATTCGACTCTCATCAGTCGACTCTGCTATATCTAAAACCTATGTCTATGATCTCTTTATATAGGGAGAGATCATGACTTACAAAGGAAGAAAATCAATATGATAAGGAAACTAATTAAACTAATTTAAATACTTTCTTATCTTTATCTTGTAAATCTTTGACCAAATCTTCATAATTCTTCACTAGCTTGTAGCATTCTGATATGCTAGATTTAGTCCTTATGTTTTATTCTTTTATTTATTTTGTCTGATCAAATCAAGAATTCAAACACTGACTACGCAACTATTCATAATACAAAAACACATAATACAACATCTTAAAATAGTACCTAACAAGCAACATCGATCAATGTAATCCTGGTCACAAGTCTACGTGTGTCACGATGCATTTGTAATTATGTTGGCCACCCATAATTATAATTGCATCATTTCACATGTGTACTTACTTCCAAGATGACACAACTCAATGATAACACATAATTAAAGATAGATATATCACCGAGCAGATCTTATACGATCTCGATATAATACAACACAATGTTCAATCAAAGAAATATTCATTTATATAAATATAAAATCCAAAACGAGGAAAAAAAGTCTCATAGTGCCCTAAAATACAAAACATCCAAAAGAAATCATCGATAATAGCAAAGTGTTAAGGTAAAAGACGGAATAAGGTTATGTTGGGCCTCGCTTGGGTTTGACTTCGCTTTCGCAAGAGTCACCCGAATCTACTGGTCCAGGCCTGCTATGAGCATTCGACAGGAGATCTGAGTCAGTCTCTTCCTCTGACTCTTCTAACAGTTCTTCCTCCTTTAGTTCCTCAAGAGGATCCTCTTTAATTGGCTCCTCTTCTGGCTCTTCTGATGTCGAGTAGTTCGGAGTTCGAGATAAAACTGATAGAAAAGAAAGAAAATGAAAAGTATATAAACTATAGCATATATAGTTCATATTATGCAACTATATGAAGGTATTTAGGTTATAGTCTAGGTCAAGCAAGTTAGTTCTCTATAACCAATGGCTCTTATACTAATCTGGCACACCCCGCCACGCGAGGCGTAACGAGAGAGGGATCGTCACAACACATTGATATAATAACAAAGAAGTACTAAATACATTCAAAAATCAAAATGTGATGATGACACCTGACACAAGAAGGGACTTGTATCGAGGTTAATCGCAATCATAACAATACATAGTCATATAAAACGAAATCCAAAATGATAAAGTACCATAAATAAAAATATCTTAAGTATAAAATTACGAAATGAAAATGATAGCATGTATGACTCCAATTCAAGAATCATAAGGTCTCGCTAGCCAGGCAGTCTTATCTCCTTAAGCTTCGCTAATTTCACTTGAAAATGGATACTCAAAAATGTCAACAATATGTTGGTGAGTTCGTAGGTTTAAACATAAAACAATTAATTAGTTGTGAACATATAAAATCATAGGACAATATCAGGTTGGGAACACACGCAATCAATATCACCAAATCAATCTCAATTCACAATGGGAGACTCTTCTCTAATATCAAATCACAACACGGGTAGGCGTTAACCCCGATCCCAAAATCCATACACAAGCTAGCATTTATGTCCACTTTCGGTAAGTGAGTCACATAAGTCTGGCTGGAATGGTACTAGCAACTCATACCTCTAAGTACACACAGAAAGTACACACAGATAATACGCACAGATAGCATAAGCAACAACTTTGTCCAAATTAAAACCAAAACAATTTAATCACATTATAAAATAGTTCAAAACAATATTTAAGTAACGTTTTTACCTCAAGAAAACAATTAAAAGGGGCTACGAAAACTCACCTCGACAATCACAATTGAATGCACAATTCCAAGCTAATAATCTACACTTAAACCATTAACCAAGTTACACACGACCAAGGCTTTACGGCCT
>BQNB010130728.1:0-18893 GCA_026074375.1 Tanacetum coccineum
TCTCAACTATTCTCTCTCTCTAACTTTCTCTCTCTAGATCTCTTTAGATCTATACATGTTTGTGTGAATTCGGGAACCTACAGAGGGTTTTTGACTACTTAACATTTCATTTAAGCAATGTGTACTCTTTTCAAATTTATTTATTCTAGTGGATTCTTCTTTTAGTTTTTCATTCTCAATTTTAAGCGTATGACACTTTGCATAATCGAGATCAACTCCCATGTTTTTCTCGAGTGTGGATAATTTATCTTTTAATTCTCTAAGCTCATTTTCTAGACTATTTCTAGTAGCTTTTAACCTTTTGTTCTTAGTGATTATCTTTAGACTCATTTTGCATAACTTATCACATTTGTTGTCTAAAGCTAAATCATCAATTGATGAGTTTTCATCACTAAAGTAAGATGATTCAGAATATACCTTACTTGATGCATGAGCTACAAGACAAGTTTCGTTTTTGACCTTTTCATCATCTTCTTCACCGCTATCGCTCCAAGAGCCTCCGACAAAAGCTCTTTGGTTCTTATCTTTCGGTGGTTTTAGGCATTCTCTAATAAGATAATTCGGGTCGCCGCATCTAAAGCATTTTCTATCACTTTTACCGTTCTTGTCATCACAGCTTCTTTGGAACATCTTTTTGTCATTCCCAGGATGTCTCACGAATCTACCTCTTCTTTTAAAGAACTTCTTGAAGTCTCTTACCGCCATGGCATACTCTTCATCTTCGCTACCAGAAGTCGAACACTCTTCATCACTAGATTCTTTCTTAGCCTTTAAAGCAATAGATTTCCTTTCAACTTTTGCTTTGACTATTTCGGAATCTTTCTTGATGATCATTTTGTGAACTTTGAGGTTTCCGATAAGTTCATCAAGAGATAGTGACGTTAAGTATTTTGACTCTTCAATCGCCGTGACCTTTGCTCTTCATTTAGGGTGTAGAGCCCTAAGAAACTTCCTTGCTAGTGCAAATATTACGATATTTAATCTATACGATCTCTTTATGTTTTGGTGATAACAAACATGTAACTTGTAGTACCTAATGTAAAGTACGCAAGTTACTCGTAATCACAAATCATCAATGCATACATGCATCAACAACACTCGATGTCTCAATTCTGCATCAACACTGACATTTGTTTGCACCTGATGTAAATCACATAAGGTATGTACAAATAAATTAAACTTGTTGGATGATCAAAGAAAAATATTTTTTTTCTTAACCATTACATTTCTACAAAAGTATTTTTCACAAAAATAAATAAACATAAAATACTTTTTAATAAAAGAAATGTTTTATTTAAATATAAAATTTGAATTCTGGTTTTTCCTCCAAAATGGAAGTTTCTATACCAGATACAACCTTCCCTACAAAAATACAAAAAAGGGAGCGGAGTCTAGGCGGCGGCCTCCTTATAGGCCTGGCGGCCCCCTTATATATAAGGGACCGCCGGGACCGCCGTTTCCAGACTGTCAGCTTTCAGCTCCTATAAATAGTGGATCATCTCCAACTGATTTCACAACCCTTTTGCACGAATTTCTCTCAGTTCTTTCTCACTCTAGATATCACTAAATCTCTTTAAATATTTGATCATTTAACTTGTTTAATCTTTTTTAAATGTGATCCAATCTTCTACTCTTTCCGTCTTCCCTCAAGTGTAAGAGTAGAACTTCGGTCATCTTCAAGATCTGAAGTTATGTAGTCTAGTTAGTCCATTTGTAACATTTGTTACATATAGATCGAGTCCATGTCTTCCTATCTTTAGTAGTGTGTAGATCCAAATGATGTATATATTTGGATGGGTTTATTGTGGGGTTGGTTAGTATTTTAGGCCTTAAAATACATTGGTGAAATGGTAGATTGGTTCTAGCTAAGATTAGGACTCGGCATTTAGCTTAGTGTCAAAAAATAATGTAAGCGACGCGGTTTATGTGTTTAGGCCATAAAACATAAGGTTTGTTATGTTGGGCCATAAAACATAACGGGTTTGGTTGTACCCGAAGAAGAACACGACATCTAGCTTAGTGTAGGAAAAGAATGTAAGCTTTGGTATAAGGTTTTCTCTGCCGAAAAGGAGCTTGTTGATTAGTGAAGTAACTCTCGAATTGGATACTCGAGGAGTGGAGTAGGGCGAAGAGGAGCTTCGTGACCGAACCACTATAAATTATCGTGTTGGTTTGCATTTTCTTTTACCCTTCGCTTTATTTATTTATTTGCATTTATCGCTTTACTTTTATACTTGCATTGTACTCATGATTGTGTGAATGGTTGTGTATATCCTGTTAGTTAAAGTTGTGTAGCTCTTTGTGTTAAATATTGTGAGTGTGGTTATATTGTTAGAATATGCTTTAGCTATTATAAAGTCATGATCGACACTTCTCATAGTGCGTCAAACTTGATTGGTGATTTGATACAAAAGATCTAGTCCAAAAACCTCTTCTGGAGGCGGTCCTATAAATCAGGCGGCCCCTTGATATACTTGGTGGCCCCCATATATATATGGGACCGCCGGTAGAAGAGTGATGTAATTCTTGATCTTAAAGTTTTTAATGAAAATGTATTCACCCCTACCCCCTCTACGGTTTCCACAATTGGTATCAGAGCCACGTCTCTCTAGTTTTCAAAACAAATGGTTTTTAAAATAGAGTACGATCCATGTATCAAATTACCCATGAAGGGAGACTAAATATGAAAAGTCTTTTGTTGTTTAATTCGTACTAGTTTTGTTATTAAATATACTTCGTATACTAGCTTGATGGAAAAAATTTCTCAAAAAAAACATGGAAGTGCCAACTATCATGTTTGGTCTAAGTCGTAAGAGTAGAAATGATGTCTAAAACACGAAATTTATGTGCTGGAACAACTTTTTAAAGTCCTATGTTCTATAGTTAAGTCACCAAATGATTTTGAACAAAAAACGTGTTTTGGGGTCACTGGTGGCGATTCCATAAATGTTAGGGCGGCCCCCAAATATATCTGGGGGACGTCACCTTTATGGGGGGTCGTCTGTCTGTTTCAGGCAGAATTGAAAACATGCGAAAAAAAAAATCTTATAAAAATTATTAAAAAAACCGTAAAGTCCGTATAAGTCGTGCCACCGCCATTTCGCCAGATAAATTGAGTCTACTTTCATTTAAAAAATACTTCCAGAGTCTTCAATCTAAAAAATACATAAGTCAGAAATGCAAAGTACACATAATGGTCAATAACTTTGAGTTCCGTTTCAACGTAAAACTTGTATTTTACATTTCCTTTGATCGAGGTATTTCTAATTGATATATCTGTTGGAAAAATAGTATGAATAGTTTCTTTCAAAAATATTGATCTTTTATTAATCTTTGAAATGGGGAGGAACTATTTTATTTTCAAATCAAATCAAGCTAAGTATACATCATTATATCTAATACACAAAACAACGACGAATATCCATAATGTGTATGCTAGATAATATGTGTGTATTACTTATTTGGTTTCAACTTGGTTAATAGATATTACTAAGTAATCATTAACTATTTATAAGGCTAATTATAATCTAAACACATTTGCCATGTATGTTATTTGTAGTTACTAGTTTTCGGGATTATGCCTATAAAGGTAATTACGCAAGATTTCTTGGCGTTAAGTACAAAATGTTTGTGCATTGCAGTATGAGGCATAGATCACTATATTTACAAGTGTTACATAAACATCTTTGTAGAACATTTTGAGTGTATAAACCCCATAGGAATAAAGAGTTTAAATAGTTTGTCAAGGTGTAGGAAAAATTAATATCCTAAGATCATCATATTAGTTAAAACCATCACTAAAATTATTTCCAACACATCAACTCACTTCAACAAGATGTCTAATCTTTATCAACTTGCGGTGTTTACCTTGGTGGTTATACAAAACACAAGATTGTATTAATACATTAGTAATTAAGTAAAACAAAATGTATTTTTAAACTTTGCTTGTGCTTGCATTGTTATAACACACACATAATTATATTCTTTTTATAAACATTTAGTATTTTACAAAAGATGTGTGTTGTATAAAAATAGTTAGGAAAATAATATATATACTCATAAAATGTCAAAAATTATGCATACTATACATAACAACAAATAGTTTTATGACAATCTTGAAGTAAGAAATTAACTTGTCATTATTCATCAACCTCACCTTACAACTAGTCTTAGGATTAATGGAACACACTATGAAAATCTTTATTTGTTTTTTTTTAAAAGAGTGTTCGTGAGGGTCAAGAAAGATTTCGAATATATATCGACTCATCATTCAAACTATAATTGATATTATTATCGAATCTAATCTGACAAGTTTTCGAGTATGGACAAGAAATCAGATTCTTATTTGTTTGGCTTTAAGATTATATCAAAATATAACAAGAGATATTATCTTAAACCTACATACTCAATCACAATCGATTGATATGAAAATGATGATATCCTCTTCAAAGACGATAAGAATATGCATCGGATCATAACGCACACTTGTGTAAATGATGTCATATTGAGTATACTTTTCCAACAGTTGTGTTCCAAATATTTGGCAAATATATGCATAAAGTACACAATGAAGTAGGGTTGACGACTTGAATGTTTTATCCAAAATATTCAAGTAATTTACCTTGCAATGCAATTGGTAAATTCAACATCTCCGAAAAGCCAAACATGAGCAAATGCACAACATATGTAACTTTGCTCAAACAATTTAAAAACACAACTCAAAACTTAAACTCTCTTCTCATCAAAACTTTCTCTTTCTTTACCAAATAAGCATAATATTTCATCTTCACCAAATGAGAACCTTTTAACCATCTAAGTTTAAGACTAGGAATAATTGAAGATATTTCACAAACCATTATTGTACTTTCTTTACATAAGTGATCGTAAGAGGATTTCGAATATAAAGATGATTATTATTCAAACGCTAATCAATCTCACTATTTAATCTAATTACAAATTTGGAATATGAACATGAAATCGAGATTCTAGATCACGGAAATATCAATCAAATAACCATAGATATTTTTCCGAGTCTAGATGTATAACCATCCTCGGTTATTACATGAAATCACGAAGTCGATTACAAGACAACAAGATTAGTCATCAAATTGTAACTCACACTTGCAATGAAGATGTCTCATTAAGTCTAAAGTGTTCAAATGTTTGTGTTATTAGCTATGGTCAAAGTATACATGCTAATTTAGATACAAGTAAAATACTAACTAGAACATACAACAACTGATTTCCAAGAGATATCAAGTACATTTTATCTCAGACAATACAAATCCTTAGATCTTGGACAATATTGAAAGCTCCTCTGATATCTGTCCCAAACACCAAAGCTCAATATCAGAACTATGAATTATTAGAGTTCACCCTTGTTTCACCAATACCATATTTTCATGACTACATTTCCTGATTCAAGGCATTCATAGATCATTCATCCAGCATCCACAATAACCTAGAATGAACCTTAAAACAGGCATCATCATAGAAAATATAGCACCCATTCACAATAGATGAGGGGATATACCCAACTAGCTACATTTCCTTAACATTGACTACCAAAACCAAAACAGTAGCTACATCCTCACTGATTTGATCAAGTAGACAATAGGCAAAGGCATCACTAGATGGGGAACACAAACCCTCACCTATACCCTTTCTTTCCTCCTACGGCAGTGCTCTGCCCTCCAAACCATTTTCCCTCCTCAATGGGAGAACCTACCTTATGGTACATTTAACTCAATAGACTTTTGAAATGACTCAGAATAAACCAAATAGTTCCTCCCAAGGCCAACTGCAGAGTTTATGAGGGACAATCAAAAATACTACCAAGAAAAACTTCAAGATATAAGTATTCTCCCATTGAAATGGTTTCTAAAAAATAAAAAATTCCTCAACAATAAGGAGAATATGATATATTCCAAATGTTTGTTATTTTAAACACCCTTATACTTCAAAAACAGCCAATATCTAATTCAGATAGATCCAACTTCTAAACATTAAATGATACCAGCCTATTAGTTTTTAGAAGAAGATTCCTTAAACAACAATTTTACCTCCCAAACCTCAGCAACCTTTAAATTATTTGTTGATTTCTTGATAGATAAGCTCATAAGCTGTGGTCTGATATTTTCAATGATACTTTGCAGTACTTGGTTGTAGGACTTCCTTTCTTGAGTAAAGATTCTATTATTTCTCTCCTTCCATATGTGATCTATGCTAGTATCAAAACCAATCTTCTTAAGAATACTACAAATAGAGTTTGAGTCTTTGCTATTCCCCATAATTTAGACAATTTGATCCCATTCATCAGGGAAATGAGCTGCATTAATTCTTTTTTTTCAAACTATACAGATATTTCCAGCATAAATCACACTTGAAAAAAAGGTGCTTATGTGAGGTCATTAGTCTTACTGCACAAAGGCAAATAACTTTCCTTGCACCACTTCTCATTCTATCTTGGGTTGACAAACCTTTTCTTATTGAAGCCACATGATGAAAGCATTGTATAAGGCTTACATTGAGAGGAACCACACAGGCTTCTACTCCAGTTAAACATTGGGCAAATCTTCATGAAGATCCTTCAAATATCTTTCCAAAAAACAATATAGAAAAACTTAGAAACTTATATAAGCTTTCCTAATAACCTAATGGCAACACCATCTCCCAAATAATAGGAAAATGATCCTTGTCCAAATTTGGCACCTCTACGGATTGATGGATCCTACGTCCTAGATCCACGAATCGATGGATCCTACGTCATTGTCCCAATAACCTAATGTCAACACACATCTCTAAAATAATATCTTCCTTTTGTCGATCTCTTGTTTAAAAGTCCAAACATATGTAACTAAACTTTAGTTAATCATATTATTTCTACAATAAATATTTACATGATCTATTGAGATAAATAACCTTAATTAGATTTCTTTCATAAAAGACATGCAATGGTGCATTCTTTGAACACTCTTAATATAGAGCATTACACATTGTCACTCTTAAGCTCTCAACTTCAGGGGAAGCTTTGGCTTTATGATGAAGTTCGTACACGACTTTGTTTGTTTTGTCATCATCAAATAGGGGAAGATTGTTGGGATTCTAGATTTGATAAGACAAAATAAATAAAAGAATGAAACATAAGGACTAAATTTAGCAACATTCTTCTGCAAAACTAAATTTACCACAACACTTGTGAAACAACAATCGAATGGTCACTAAGTCATTACTACATTCTGAACTTCAAAAAATGGTCAAAACCAGATGTAACTTAGACCATTTACCCAATTGTATTCATAAGCCCATCATAAACCATGTTGAACAGTTTATTTAGAAACATTCTTCTGCAAAACTTTTCAATTTGCTTTTTGAAACATGAGAATCTTATTGAAAAATGATCACAAACTTTTGAATCACCCTTTTGAACGTTTTTGCTTGGTTTCTTTTGTACAACTTGATCCTAGAAGGTTATAACAACTATAAAAACACTAACTTTAACATCACAAACGTGAGAATCAAAGAGTGTCAAGAAAAAGACCATAAACCTTCAAAAACCAAACTTTTGATCTAAACTAACCAAGAAAACGCACACACAATCTATCTAATCATCCCATGGGCTCTGATACCAATTGTAGTATATTGGATATCACAATACAAGCTTAGGAATGATGGGTTGGCCAAATTTCTAGAGAGAGAAAGTGACTAGTCTAGTAAGAGAAAACACCTTTAAGTGTGTGTATTATGAAATGAACAATCAACCCCTTCCCATGGCTGGAAAGGGGTATTTATACAAGTGTTTTGGTGCCCCTAAGTGGGCCATGGAGTGGGCTAACAAGTGGGTAAAGACCCGGCCCAACACCATAAGTCGTACGGTAACTAAACGATTAATACTAAGACTATGAGCTAACCTATGCTAGATATAACACGGGGTGACCGAGTCTTTTACATGGATTTTCATAATCCTAACAATCTCCCCCTAAGGGAGGTCACCTAAAAAAATACAAATTGAATCCTAGCATTATATTTGAATTAATCTTTAATTCTGGCTTGTAGTCTTTTGATTCTTCAACATTTGTCTTTGTAAATCAAGTAGTGATCTTTGAGCTTTGTTTCTTGGACTTGAGTGATCTTTGATCTTTCTTTGAGATCATCATCTGCAGTAAATCTCTTAATTATCCTTGTAGTGGAGTATTGCCTTCATGTGATGTTGTGACCTTCAGACCCGCATGCTCACACTTTTCTTGATCATGATATTACTTCTCAGAGTTGCGGAAGCTGTGTTGTAGGTCTTTCAGTTGTCATGATGTCATTAATTAGAAACATTAAGTGTGAGCATGGGGTTGTGAATTGACTCCACTGGAACGAGGTATCTCCATCTCCATCTTTACTTGATCCTGAAATAAATCAGTTAACAATAAAGCTTGTGGGCGAACATGGCTTTGTCATTCGCCCGAGTCTGGTTGGAGTAACCTTCAGATCCGTGAGGACTGACTTATGATCAGGTGGATTCATCTTAAGATGAATCTCCTTGACAGGATTTCCAGTATAAGTATTGGATCATCAGATGTACAGCCATCAGAATCAACATACTTGCATGTTCTCTTTATCGGAACGTCTCAAAGCATACAACACGATAAGAGTGAATCGGTTAGTTACTATCTCACCGATTAAAGAGAAAAATTAATTTGAAAATCAATCGACGTGTCACTTGAAAAAGTATTTTTGTGACACATCAAGAGTGTTTTATATCACAAAATCAAATTTCATCAGAAACACATTTGTTTTGAAAGATATACACAGTCAATGTGCTAGAAAATCAGTTGTTGGGCACATCGAAAGGTTTTTCAAAAACTATTCGTCAATTCACTGCCTGGAACAAGTTTGATTCATAAAGAATCGCACCATCGTTGCTTTCCATTTGTCACAAGTTTAATCCATAATGGATCTCACATGTCACCTACCAAGAGCTTGTTTGATGTTGGCTCTAGAAGGATTTCCATCTTTATAGTGAGTACTTACGTATCACTCGGATGTTCTGGCAATACCATGAGGATAATGCGTAGGACTCTTAAGATCTTTACTTGTTGTCACAGTGTGTGAAAAACAAGCACAATTTGTATTAGTGTCCTAACGAGAATTTTTTGGATAATTTCATGGCCTATACCTCAATATGCATTTTGGTTTTGGTAGTCAGGAGGCTGGAGCGACTGCCACATTTCATATCCATCAAACTCGGAGGAGAGAGACGATAGAACAGTTATTGATCTCCGTGAGAAGTGAAAACAAGAAACCATTGAGGATTCTTGAGTGTCACGTGGTCCTTGGATACTTGCTTCAATGTCAGCAAACAACCATGTGAATCTGACTGCAAATTGTAGTGACCCGGTTTCTGCCTAATGTTTAAGGAGGGCTGCTTTCTTTTCACCCTTTAATCTAGCAAGTACATTTTCATTCTTCCAACCCCTTCGTGCTTACCAAGATTTTCATTACTAGAACTTGTGGGTATCCTTCTAGTACTTAGCTCCATCTCAGTCCGCACTATTCCCTTATTCTTCACATTACCCTTTTTAATAATCATATTAAGGACTTCTACACTAACTAGTGGATTGTCCCTGGGTGGATCCCTCCGGCTCTGGCGGGATCGTGGATCGGGATCGTAGGATCGAGTACCTAACCTTACCATCTTTATAACTCTAATAAAGTAATTACAGGGTCGGTTTTTGGTATTTCCACAATTGCCATCATACACCATTCGCTCCCCTTAATATGTGCATCGATATTCAAAAAGGTTTAGCACACACTTGAGTCCAAAAGATCACATTTTTTATCAGATTTAATATTTAAATCACATTCTCTCACCTGATCAAAAATTTCAAACCTTTTGAGATTTAGGATCTCAATTGATTTAAATATGTTAGAAAATTTAGGAGAAAATGTGGTCTGATTAAATACAAGCCGATATTGGAACCTATATATGCTCCCCCTCAATTAATGAGGGATTCTGTTAGTGTCAGTTATGATGAATTTATAAACTGATTTGGAGTTTAACGAGAAACTCATGAAAAATTCATAAACTGACACATAACACTGATTACCACACTACTTATTGATGTACAAGATTATGTATGAGACAGGACCTGAAATGTTCAAACCAAAAGTGGCACAATCATTTTGTCCATGTTAGCAATCTGTAGTCCGTCCTGATACTCTCCAGATGGAAATTGTCTTAGCTTCCCCTCGAACCAGCAATCCTTTCTTGAGTAGATTCATAGATTTCTTGCAAGCCGCATTAAGAAGACTTTATGTGTAAAGCTCAAATGTCTGAAGTACACAATTAATTCAAAATCGTAACATCAAAGTTAATTAAGTCCCAGATGTCCGCATTTCTCCTTACAAGATAGTGATGATATAAATTTCAGCACCAAGGTTAGCTAAGTCCCGGATGTCACAATTATTCCCTCTACATAGCCGAAATGATAATACCTAAGTCAACTAAGTCTCGGATGTAAACATTTCTTCCTGCAGGATACTGACTATCTAAAGGTATCATCATACCTATGTGTACCTATTTTATCAAATATTTCTACTCTTTTTTTTAATAATAAGCTTAGTGGTTGACCGGTCGAGGTAACCACACTTTCCCCTTGGTATCTCAAATGATGCATACTAAAAATAACAAGATTTCTCTTCCCCCATGTGGAAGAAATAATGCACCCAAAAGTAACAAGTTAAGACACTGATTTTCTCTATGGTTATGACATTTGTCTTCCTGGAATGGCCTAAAAGTAAAGAAGGTTGTGGACTCTATCATGTGTACTTGTTGTACCTTTCAGTGTATCTACTCCTTCCCCTTTGCTGGTTTTGATACCTCAAAATCAGCAAAACCTTGTACGCACCCATACTTGAGATTGTGTTCGAAGAATTAATAAGCTTAAATCTATTCCGTGAGAATCAATTTCAAGACTTTTAAAACTATGAAAGAATTTCCAAACATTCCTAAGTCTTTTTACAGACTATGAGGTGTTGGCAATATTAGTCGTATGTAGTTTAAAGCCTGAATTCACTAAGTCTTAAATTGAAAATAAGTCCCTAAAGTTTGAAATGAATGACATCTAAATCCCTTGTAGTTAATATAAATTAACTCCCCTGAAAAATGTGATCCGTCATTATCAAAAACTTTATCCGTATATACCTTGACTTATTTTGAAAGACTGTTTTAAAAGATTATTTGATGATACGTTCTCCCCCTCAAATAACGACCCGTTTTCTATTTAAAGAGCAGTAGTCATAGATTGAGTGATTGGATTTGCTTTTAAATCTTTTTTGTGAAATTCCTTAAAACACTGATCCATTGTAAAGAAAACTTTTTACCCCCATGGCTAACACAAATAATTTTTGAAGAATCATAGAAGAAAAATTATGTGGTTAAAAAGAAGACTTCTCTTCTTTATCAAGAAATAATGCACTGAAACGTACATTAGATCGGAGTTGCATGGATATAAAGTAATCCATGCCCGGGAGAACTTAATCACCTGTTGTTAGAAACAACTGTCTTTTAGGCGACGTGCTTTCCTTATTTTAATAGCAAGCCATGAAGACATGTTTTGAAAGTTTAAACTTCTGCTCGAACTTTATTTAAAGACCCGTGTCATTATTGAATGACATTTCTAGATCTGTAAATATTATCAATTTTCAGAAGACATGTCTTGAAAAATATTTGTTGGTATTTTTTGTTTTCTAATTTTTATGGTTTTTTTGTAGGTTTTATATTTTTGTATTTTCTTTTTATAAAATTATTATAAGAATTGGAAAATCTTTTTGTGTTTTTCTAATTTATAGTATATACATAGGATACAAGAAGAATTCTCTTCTTTTAAAGATAAAGCGCACCGAATCGTATAGTTTTCTTTTCTTTTAAAGAACGGGGCCTGAAGTGTTGTCAACAAACGCCATTTGTTGACATTGAGGACCGAGGCTTGAACTGCAGTGTTCAAACGTAATTACTTGTTCATCATATCAACATTCCTTGAAGCCGTGGTTTATGAGATATCAGTCTTTTTAGCAACCAAACTCTAAGTCCTTCCTTTTTAGGATTGAAAGATGTACCTGCACTTAAGTTAAGAGTACCTGCACTGACATCAAGAATATTTTCGCATTCATATAGGTTAGTAATATCCTCATTTGAACCATTTAGGGGTTCACTGTCAACCTTTGTTGTGCTAGATGTGAATATCTTTCCAGTAGGAACCCACCTAAGACCAACTGTCTTGAAAATTTTACCCGTCGGATTCCACCTAAGACAAGTTCTAGGAGTCATTATTTTCTCATGCACATGGAAGTATTTTTGATTGAAAACCTATGTCCTTTTGGGATCTGTCTTTCTAGTTTCTTTGCAAAACTTGTTTGCTTTACGGGTTTGTTTCTGTTTGTTGTCTTATTGGATGGAACCTTAGCACGTGAGTTAACCTCATTTAGGAATTTTGTTACACAAGAATCATGATTTGCATTAAAGACACATTTCTGACATGTCGAGCAAATAAAATGTTTGGAGTTAGAAAAATTTCTAGAATTCCTAGAGTGTTCTGCTATGGGCATAGACTTTTTCGTCACACAACTAGTCTTAGATGTAGGCCAATTCCTAGACTTTTGGTTATCGATCCTAAGTTTTGGTTTGCAATCATTAGCTGTGCTTTGTGATCTAGCGGAAGGCATCACATTAGGTCTTGAATTCCTACCTCTTTCTTGTATCTTTTTTTAGCTTCCTCTAGGTAGTGATTATGAACCATGTCATTTGAGTTATACCTAGATGAGCCAGGTGTAATCAGGTGATGAGGTTTTGCAATAGCAGATTCTCTTTCCTTAGGTGAATAATGTGTAGTGACTGGTTTTGACAAATCGTTATTGACATCAACTTGGGAGGCAAACCGTGGCTTTGAAATTCTAAGTCGTTCAGACTTAAACGCAGTCGGTTGTCTAACAACTGATTGGTATCTACATTGTTGTAAAACCGGTTTCCCTAAGATTGACGATTTTGCAAACTTAGTATTCACACTATTTCCTGTTAATTTTCTTAACTCATTTTTTAATGCTGCGATTGCAAACCCTTTTTCTTGAAGTTGAGCTTTGAAGTTATCATTATTTGCAATCAAAGAGGTTGTGTGTTATATGGTTTTAGCTCTTGTTATTTTAATTGAATCGTACAATTCCTTGTAATGCTGCATATTTTTTGCATTTTTGGCCTGAAAGCGCTTATTGAGATCGTGAAGGGCATGGAGTTTTGCAGTTAAATCTTTTTTCTGAGACACTAACGCCTTAAGGTCAAGAATGGGATCTGCATCACTATTTTTCTTTGTCAATCGAGAAATTTTCTCTTTCAACTCTCGAATCGTATTGCCTCGGCTTTGAATCTGATCATTTAGTTGCCCGATGACAAACAGTGAATCAAATGACGGATCATCCGAAGATGTCACTGGTTTTTTGTTTCCAAAACGTTCTTTGAGATTTTGATACTTTAATTGTAAGTTGAAGTGTTCAACTTCAAGTTTGGAAAAATGTTTTATCATTGAGTCGTGATCATCATTTTGAATCTTGTTTCTCAGATTAAAATTTTCAGATTCAAGGTCGGCAATACGTTTTTGAGCAATAGTGAAAGCATCATGCATGTCAGAGAATCTAGACACATTTAATACAGAATCAGTTGCAGTATAAAACACATCTTTGGACAAGCATTCAACAATTAAGTTCTTAGTTTTGATGAGAATGTTTTTCCGTTTAATCTCGCTACTCTTTAAATCTATCTCATTCTGGTCCACCTCGGCTTCCAAATTTTCAAAAACTGCTTTCATTGCCCTAACTTCAGTGACAAGAGATTTTTGAACTCCGTCAAAATGTTCTTTGAGTAGATTGAAAAATGAAATTACTTTGGTTAAGTAACACCATTTTGTTTTTTCAAAACCCCCCCCTTTAGTTATGCCCGTTGGTGTGATACGCTTTTTACAAGTTTTCTCAAAGTCCCAAAATAGTTGAGTAATTACATACAGACCAATATTTACTTGACTTGTAGTTGGAAGCGTTCGAGGGACCAGATGGACTGGTGTATTGGGAGGATACACAGTCGCGGGTGGCAGGACAGGCAGGGGTGAGGCATTGGCCTTTAGCTCTTCGGCCTTTTGTTTTTCTAGATCTATTGACCAAAATAATTGCTCAGGTGTCAGTTGAGTCTGAGGGATGAACGTTGCCATAAAATTTTCTTTTGAGTAATTAGGGGGTGTAATGTTAACCTTATTTTCCACACAGGCAGAGTCATTCATTTTCGCATGCAGTTTATTTCTCGTAGTCTCTGCTAACTCTAGTTCTTCCTCAGACGATGGAACATTTACTGGCACATGATGAGTCTTAAGAAGTTCTTCACCATCATATAGTGCTGGTTGGGCCTTTTTGGCCTGTCTGAGGTGAAAAGGGTTCTGGACACCTAGCGCAGTTTTAGTCCTTTGGTCATACACCTGAGCAGGATTTAACATCATATGGACAATTTGAATGGATTGATCTTGTGAGTGAAGCTTATTCTCAATTTTATCGTTAAGGTGTTTCAGATTGGAAAAATCAGTCAGGAATTTGGACTCTTTCTGTTTAAACTCATGTTTCAAAATCGTTACAGTTTCTTTAATTATCTTGTTTTTTTCCATAGTTGAATTAAGTTGTAACTTGACAGAATGAAGTTCCTTTTTAAGATTTTCTTCTATTTTATTACGATTTTAAATAAGCATACACATTTGATCATCCATTCGTTGTTCACATTCAGTCAGTTCAAACTTAACACGCTGCTCATAAATGGCAACTTGTTCCTTATAGATCTTAAGCTCAGTGGCTGTTGGGTCATGAGGAACGAACGCATCATTATCAGAAGACACACATACGTCATTTGAAGCAGAAGATGCACAACTTGGTACAATAGAAATATTATCGACCGAAAAATATTGTTCATATGGAATAACATTACTGTTACCCATATCGACACTAGTTAAGTCAATAACATTTGCCTGTTGTACTTCATTATGAATCTCATGTTCGTCTTGATTAGTGACACTATGATCAATAGCATTTTCCAGAATATGTATCTTAGATAAGATTGATGCATTAGATGGACCAGCTTGTGGATTTGCTGGCCCGGCTGAGGACAAATTGGCCATGAATATAGACTGAGCAGTCAGTTCATCATCAACATCTGAATCAAAAGCATCACATTTATCTGTCTGGAAAATGTTGTCCTTATTTAGAGCTAAGTCTTGGACTGGTTGATTATCCACATCTGCATAAAAGGTGTTGGCCTGTTCACCAGCCAGAAAGAGTAGTTCATCTTCATCGAGAACTGCACCATTCTCTTGGGCTTGCATCAGCAGCATCTTGTCCTTGAAATAATCAGAACTCTGTGGATGCTTTGGCTGAGTATAGTTCCGTGCAATATGTCCAATCCCATTACAATTATAACACTTGACCGGTTTTCCTTGACATGCATTGGCATTCCTAGCTCTATTATGTTCGCCCCCATTGCCTGCAGCACCATTTCCCCGAGCAAAATACCTCTGATTCTGATTCTGATTTTGTCGCCCTTTAACATTCTGAACGAAAACCCGACCATCTTGAATGGTTACTTGATTTCGGGTGTTAGAAGAGGTTCGAAGTTGATTGTTCGTCTGAGGAAGTGTAGCAAACATATACAATATTAAGATTATCTTTTAAATCGAGCCCGGATTCCCGATAATATTTAATTACAACATTAAACTATTAAAGACCAAGCCCTTCGTAGAGTGACCGAAGCTTCCTTGTTCGACTCAATAAATTAGCTAACACAAGGTATAGTATGGGCACTATCAACTTTGGACCCATGAGATATTTGGGACCAAAATGTTTGAGTTATTGTCCTTATATAATATGTATAAGGCCTTGAGTCTGACTTTAAGCCGACGAATGGATCAAGGATACGGATGCTCTAAACATATGACGGCAACCGAAAGCTCTTATCTCTACTTCAGAGGTCATAACAATGAAGGTAAATGTCGATTTTTGGTAGTATTCTTCAGGATCATCTTGGCAAAGGTACAATTTCTAATGACTCTCTCAAAATAGATAATGTAGAACATGTTGATAACTTAGGATTTAATTTGCTAAGTATAGGACAAATATGTGACAATAAGTGTAGAGTAACTTTCTATTGAACATGATAAGTGAAATTACTAAGTACCGGTAAAGTCATAGTAGAGGTATTAGGAATGAAAAGCTTATATGTGAAAAAATTAGAAATAAGCCACAGGATCAAATTTGTCTAACCACGATTTGATGAAAATTCCACCTGTTGGGCATGAGGAGATGTCTGACAGCAACGTAAAAAATGCGTCTCATTCAATCGTATGCCTCAAGGAATTATTAAGAAACCTACCCAAGCTTTAAGTTTGATCAACATTTTTGTTGATGCTTTGTAAATGGGAAAACAGCTCACGCATCACAAAGAGCTAAGAATGTAGTCTCAACGACTAGATGCTTAGAACTTCTCCATATGGATCTCTTTGGTCCATCCGCCGTACGAAGTTACGGATGAAACTGTTACACCCTAGTCATAGTAGATGATTACTCTAGGTATACTTGGCCTAGATTCCTTAAGGATAAAACCGAAGCTTTCGATCAATTCGAAATACTTAGTAGGAAAAAATCCAAAACCAATTAGTTGTTTCAATATGTCAATAAGAACCGATCCACTGGTAGAGAATTGATAATGAGGTCACAATTTGTAATTTTGTAAGCCAACGAATTACACATAACTCTCGGCTCCCATAACACCTCCTCAATCAAATGTCGTGGTTGAAAGGAAAAATGAGACACTTATCAAGAAATAAGTAGGACCTACTTTTGAATGAGCAATCGTTACAAATAGAAAAGTTTTTGTGTAACGCTAATAGATACCTTCCAACAACATTCTCAACCGAATTCTCATTAGAGCCATTCTAGGAAAAACACCTTATGAACTCTTAAGAGGTAGAAAACCTACGCTAGATTATTTGGAGTGTTTGAAGTTAATTGCAATCATTTTTGAACACAAAAGACTACCTTACCATGTTGAAACCCAAATCATACGAATGTGTCTTTTAGGTTTATTTCTCAAAATAGTAAAGCCTACATCATCCTAAACAAACACACTAGGAAAGTCGAAGAATCACTTAACGTGACATTCGATGAAACTCCTCCACCCTCTAAGACATCACCCTTGGTGGATGGGGGAAAAATTTGGACACACCCTTTAGATGAAGAAGAAGCCATTAGGGAAACCGAAAAGAAAAACCTAAAAAATGTTGTTGAGGATGAAACACTAGAAATTGACGAAATAGTCAATATTAAGGAATCTAGGAACCATCCTTTTAGAAAAAGTCATAGAAAACCTTAACCAAAGAACCCTTAGGTCACAAGCCCAAAACCAAAGTAACTTATTTTATTTTATATCAACTATAGAACCTAAGAATGTGAATGAAGCCTTAGGTGATGAAAGTTGGATAGTCGCCATGCAAGAAGAATTAAATCAATTCATTGCTAACGACGTTTGGGAGTTAGTTCCACAACCTAAGAATATGACAATCATTGGAACTAAGTGGGTGTTTAGAAATAAGTTAGACGAGAACGGTATTGTTTCTCAAAATAAGGCTAGGTTAGTTGCTCAAGGCTACAACCAACAAGAAGGCATCGATTATGATGAAAATTGTGGCCCGGTTGCTAGACTTGAATCCATTAGAATATTATTAGCTTATGCTTGTGCCTTAGATTTTAAACTATTCCAAATGGATGTAAAAAGTGCATTCCTAAAAGGCTTTATCAATGAGGAGGTATATGTGGCACAACCTTCGGGGTTCATTGATTTTGAAAAACCAGATCATGTTTATAAATTAAAGAAAGCTTTATATGGTTTTAAACAAGCACCCAAAGCTTGGTATGATTGATTAAAAGCTTTCCTTATTAAACATGAATATCAAATGAGAATGGTAGATAACACTCTTTTTACTAAGAGAAAAAGTTCAAATCCCATCATTGTTAAAATATATGTCGATGACATTATATTCGGTTCGACTTGTCAAGACATGTGTGATGAATTTGCCAAAATCACGCATGACGTGTTTGAGATGCGCATGATGGGTGAACTTAACTTCTTTCTTGGATTACAAATAAAACAAATGGAAGACGGTATCTTCTTTAATCAATCTAAGTATATTAAAGAAATGCTTAAGAAATTTGGTCTAGAAGATTCTAATCCAATGAAATCCCCCATGTCCTCTGATACTAAACTCATGAAAGATGAAGAGTGTGAGTCGGTAGATAGTACCAACTATCGAGGCATGATAGGTAACTTATTATACCTAACGGCAAGTAGGCCCGTTATCATGTTTAGTGTCTGCCTTTGTGCCCACTTCCAAGAGGCACCCAAAACCTCTCACCTTGAAGCGGTTAAGCGTATCTTCTAATACATTAAAGGCACTACACACTTAGGATTATGGTATCCTAAGGGGACCGGCATAGAAACCGTAGTATATGCCGACTCTAATCATGTGGGAGATTATGTGGACCGAAAGAGCACTAGCGGTATTTGTACGTTCATGGGATGTTGTTTGACATCTTGGTTCTCGAAGAAACAAACCGCTCTTGCTATATCCACTACCGAAGCCGAATATGTAACACCCCCAAAATGGGTCGCAGCGGAATAAGGATCCGGGGCATGTTACTTCAAGATCAACAGCACAATCCAAAACATAGATTTCCCAAAACATAATACGCTTAAGTCTTTAACTGTACAATCCAAAACATAATCCAATGCATCCTTGGCATCTCGTGCCTAATGACCTCCTAAAAACATT
>BQNB010130729.1:0-18893 GCA_026074375.1 Tanacetum coccineum
TTAGGGGTTATTGTGCTATTCATGCAAATTCCTATCCATGGGACGCTAATAATACTCGGTTTTCGTTGGTATGTGTCGTAAAAAATTTTAAATTTTGGTAAAAATCGCCCTTTTATGCTATGTTTCGATATATTACCCATCTTTTTAAGGACAAAGCAAATGACAAATAAAGAAATAGTTTCCAAGGCTTATTTTCCCCCTACACTTAAGTTGAACATTGTCCCCAACGTTCTCTAGAAGTACCCGTAAAAACAGATAAAGGGAAAAGAAAACAAGGGAAAAGAAACTAGTACTCCCCTAGTTTGCTCAATGATAGAGAAGAAACATGCGATAAATGGTTAAATCGTCCTCCCAATATCGTCTAATGGAACTTCCTAAGAATATCTAAGCTTCTTCTCATCAAATACAACCTGTAATCAAAGACAGAGAAAACTATACCTAGCATAAAATGTGCGATTTAACAATATAAAATGTGAATTTAGGGTTTGACTCGATAGATAGGATGAATGAATTGTTGAAACCATCAGGCTTTGTAGGTTTATACAGAATAATACATGTATTAAATGTTATGCAAATTTTATTTTCAAAAACAATTAAAAATTCTAAGTTTTCAGGACCTGGGCATTTGATGCCGTCGGGGTTGTGTGTGACCCCGTCGCAGGTGTCGTGGTGACGGCGTCACTTATTAATCATGACGCCGTCTCCACCGTCTGTGAAAACAGACTCTTAATTTTTTGATGAAAAATTTCCTGCACTTGATTTATAAGTTAGTTCCTGTATAAATGATGTATAAAACCTGGGATTTCACAATTCAATCATATGACTCGATATGACATAAATTAATCTAAACAATTTATTAAACATGTTTGAATTTGGCTCAAAATCCAGATAAATTCCCCTACACTTATTGGTTGCAAAATACATTTGATTGAGATTAAGACGAGGTTAAAAACAATACAAAGCATGATTACAAAAATATTTCAAACATAATAGAACAAATTAAGAAGAATAAAACACACATGACACTCCTAATATGCGGGAAAATAAATTGGGTTGCCTCCCAAAAAGCGCTTTTCTTTATTAATGAGTCTTGTAGCTAGACTCAAAGTCACATGTCCTTACGTGACTTCTCCTTCATTTTCAAGAATCACATCATCATTCTTGTTAGTGTTCAATGAGCCACTTTGATATGGTTTCACCCGTTGTTTATTTACAATAAATTCGCTTCCATCTTCATCGTTTAGCTCAATTGCCCCATTGTTCATGTCCATGCTTACCGAAAATGGGCCATACCATCTTGACTTAAGCTTTTCAGGAAATAGTCTTAATCGTGAATTGAAAAGAAGCACCTTATCTCCTTTTTCATAGTTGATTGGCATTTTTATCCGCTTGTCATGCCACCTTTTTGTTCTTTCCTTGTATGAAACGGATGATTCATAGGCGTCAAGTCTCATCTCGTCTAACTCATTAATCTGTAAGAGCCGGTTCTCCCCTGCTTTCGCAATGTCCATGTTGCAGTTTTTATGACCCAGTATGCCTTGTGTTCAAGTTCGAATGTGAGATGGTATGCCTTGCCATATATTATCCTAAATGGGGTCGTTCTCAAAGGGGTTTTGAATGCTGTCTGAAATGCCCATAAGGCATCATCTAACTGGTATGACCAATCCTTCCTGTTATTCCCAATGGTTTTTTCGATAATACGCTTTAGTGAACGGTTTGTATCTTTGACTTGGCCGTTTGTCTGAGGGTGATAAGCCGTGGAGAACCGATGCACTACTTTATATCGTTTCATTACTTTCTCCATTTGGTAGTTGTAGAAATGAGTACCCTTATCGCTTATAAGAGCTTTAGGAATTCCAAATCACGCGAAAAGTTTCTTAAGGAAATTTACCACGTTCCTAGCATCACTGGTGGAAAAAGCTTGAGCCTCTACCCACTTGGATACGTAGTCGATGGCGACTAAAATATATTTGTTTCTGTTTGATGAAGGAAAATGTCCCATGAAGTCTATCCCCCATACATCGAATATCTCGCAGACTTGGATGTAATTTTGAGGGGCCTCATCTCTTAAGGAAATGTTTCTAGCCCGTTGACAGGCATCACACTCTTGAACCAATTTGAGCGCATCGCGAAAGACGTGTGGCCAGTAAAATCCAGCATCGAAGACTTTCCTTGCAGTGGTGGCGATGCCGTGATGTCCCCTTGATGGTCCGCTATGACATTGCCTGAGAATTTGTGCTGCCTCATCTTCGGCCACACATCTTCGTATGATCTGGTCAGTACATTGTTTAAATAGGAAAGGCTCATCCTAAAAGTAATGTCTTAAATCGCTGAAGAATTTTTGCTTTTCTTGGCGGGTAGATCAGAAAGGAAGTATGCGGCTAGCTAGATTGTTAGCATAATCAGCATACCATGGTTCACTATCCTTATCAAAAATTGCCATTATTCGTTCCTCAGGAAATAAGTCTCTGATTTCAGCTCTGGTTAGCTTCCCTAGGTCGGGGTTTTCAAGTCGGGAAAGATGATCGGCTGCAAGATTTTCAGCGCCCTTCTTATCTCGGATTTCGATATCAAATTCTTGCAGCAGCAAGATCCATCGGATCAGTCGTGGTTTTGCATCTTGTTTCGTGAATAAATATCGCAAGGCAGAATGATCCGTGAAGACAATGGTCTTGGATAAGACCAAGTATTGGCGGAATTTATTTAATGCGAACACAACAGCCAGGAGCTCCTTCTCGGTGGTTGTGTAGTTTTCCTGTGCTTCGTTCATTGTTTTACTGGCGTAGTGTATGGGTTTGAAATGTTTATCAATTCTCTGTCCCAACACTGCCCCGACAGCATAATCACTCGCGTCACACATGATTTCAAATAGTAAAGACCAATCTGGTTTGATCATGATTAGTGCTTGCGTTAGTTCATGTTTCAATGTGTCGAATGCATGGATGCATTCTTCAGAGAAATTGAATGGGGGGTCTTTGACGAGGAGCTGAGTCATTGGGCGTGTGATTTGCGAGAAGTCTTTTATGAACCTTCTGTAAAAACCAGCGTGCCCAAGAAAGCTTCTAATAGCCTTCACATTCGTTGGATATGGTAATTTGGAAATTACTTCTATTTTTTCTTTATCAACTTCAATTCCCGATTCTGAGACTTTATGCCCGAGGACGATTCCTTCCTTTACCATGAAATGACATTTCTCCCAATTTAATACAAGGTTCGTTTCTTCGCACCTCCTTAGCATTTTTTCTAAGTTTTTGAGGCATTGACTGAAAGAGTTGCCAAAGACGAAGAAGTCATCCATGAATACTTCCATGCTATCCTCGATAAGTTCATGGAATATTGCCATCATGCATCGTTGAAACGTGGCTGGGCCATTGCATAATTCGAAGGGCATTCGTCTGTATGCGAAAGTCCTGTAGGGGCAGGTGAATGTGGTTTTTTCCTGATCTTCGGGGGCGATAGGGATTTGAAAGTATCCAGAGAATCCGTCAAGGAAACAGTAGTATTCATGCCCAGCCATTCGTTCGAGCATTTGATCAATGAACGGGAGTGGAAAGTGGTCCTTTCGGGTCGCGCTGTTCAGCTTACGATAATCAATACATACGCGCCATCCAGTGATCGTTCGTTGGGGGATGAGCTCATTTTTTTCATTCATGACTACAGTTATCCCCCCTTTTTTTGGGACTACCTGGACAGGGCTTATGATATGTGTTTAATTACACATACCATTTTTCATATTAAGCGGACTTAAATAAATAAAAACGTACCAAAAATACATTGTATTTGTATGTTTTGCTTTTGAATTATGCAGGATACGGATATTCAAGAAAAAGAGCAAAAAGAAAACCAAAGACAAACAAATCCAAGCACGGAGTGGAAAGGGCAAAAGCAAAAGTCCTCAAAATGAAGAAATACAACTGATGGGCCAAACTGCCAAAAACCTCAAGTTGTATTGCAAAAGAAAGACAGGTAAAAATTGCAAGAAGGTAGAGATTGCATTTAGTTATATAACTTAAGGGACCATTTCCTGCCTACTCACCAAAAAGTCTCTTTCCCGCCCCAAAACCCAGTTACAACTGTATGTCCGCCCATTGGACTTTCCTTCCCGTGCCAACAAAACCACTTCTCTCCCTAGCCAAAATCATTTCACCCACCCTACTAACCCATACAAGTTGTATAAAAGCCAATGTTGGCAATCCTTCACTTTTCTCAAGTATTTCAATGCTTGAGATTGTCTCCAAAGAAGCTCAAAAGGAAATAAAAGTCTGGGATTGCTTTAGACTATCTCCTCACACAACAACAAACAAAACTTGTTTCTATCTCTACAAAGAAGCACAAGCTGCAAGTTGAAGACTTCGGCTATAAATAGAGCTTTTTTGTAAGCCTTTTAGGCATCAAGTTTTTTTTTAGTTTTTAATCTTAAAAATAATTTAGCTTATTTTCAGTTTGTTTCAAGTCATTCACAGCTTTTACTTTCATCTTTGTACAACACTTCATGTTAATGCAAGTTTGAAGTTTTTAAGTCAATTTACAATAACAGTGTTAAGTTTCTTAAGCATATTGTTTTGTGTTCAAAAAGCTCTCACCACAGCTTACTCATAAGCTGTTTTCATCAAGTAAAAATAAAAAGTTAAGTAGTTAAGAGAAAGTCATAAGTATCACTCTCAAATACACCACAACTTATGTTTTGTGATAAGCCAGTTCCTGATGTGCTTATGGACCCTTCATTAGCTTGTTTTATACAAGCTAGAGCTTGTAGATTCATTGTTTGACCCTGTTTTGAGCAAGGGTGTTGTAAGTTTCTCTTTTTCTTGTTTTTCTTATTGATTGTAGAACTGCTTATTTGTGCTTTATCTATGTTTTAGTACATATTTTGCTTAGGTACATGTTTAGTTTACTTGTTAAAACTGTTAGTTATAAGTTAATACTGCTAGTTGACTTTTGGAGCAGTACTAACTTAAAGCTACCAGTACTAACTCCAAGTTATACTTAAGCTAATTTCATTTTCCTGATTTCAAAGGTAACAGTACAACTTACACTAACATATTAACTTACACTAGCAAGTACTAAACTAAGTTAGTACTGTCAGTTAAAACTGTTAGTACTGTTTGTTCATTTTAGCTTATCAGCTTATTACTTCAGCTTGTTTAAGATTTCCTTAGCTTTTTAGAGTAGATTAAACCATTTTCCTTTACTGTTTTGCTTACTTTAAGCTTCTTTTCCTTTTTAAAGATTTCTCAATAGTTTATCAGTTTGTAGCTTTTTTAGCTTTTTTATCATTTTAGTTCATTCTAGTTGCTTATTCTTATTACTAAGTGCTTATTAAGGTTAGGTGAACTTCTGTTTTAGCTTGTTTGCTTATTTCTTACTTCCTATGTGTTTTAATAAGCCTACAGTACAACTTAAGCTATCATCACTAATTTTAAGCCTAGCAGTACTAACTCAACAAAGTTAGTACTGGTAGTTAATACAGTTAGTACAGTTGTTTAGTAACTGATATGTTTAATCCTTGTTTAAATCAGCTTGATTGCTTTTTGTATTTGCTTATTTAGAGTTAGGTTAGCTCATGTAACTGTTTCTTAAGTTAGTTGAGCTATTTGTGCCCTAGTTTAAAGTTTTAAGTGTTTTTTTGTTATTCCTAATTTTCTTCTTGTGCCAGCTTATTCTCTTGCTATTTTTATGTGCTTTTGCTTATTTTTTATCCAGTTTTAGTGCCAAATCAACCTTGTGACAATTTCAACACCACAAATCATCAATACGTCTTGCGATTTTCCATTCTAGCCTCGTTGGGACAGAACGACTCGGGAACACCCTATACTGCTTCCGGTTTCATTGATCTCGCGTGGTTTTGTCCCTTGGTGTATTTATATCATTTATAGATAGGTTTTAAGGGGTGAGTTCGCGCGAGTCAGCTTACCCATGGACTGTCAGAGATGATAAGATTTTGTCCCGTCCGGCGTCAAAGAGATTTATGACTTCCTTTTTCTCCCTTATTTAATAATAGGGTTGTGACCCTTATCTTTGGGGCTGGACACTTGGTTTGAACTCGTCTTCCATGAGGATTTTGTGGGTACAAAATGACAAGTCGATCCCCTTGATGTCGGCGATACTCCAGGCGATTGCTCCTTTGTGATTTCGAAGTACTTCGAGGAGTCTGGTTTTTTCGTCGGCGGATAATGCGGATGAGATGATTACTGGGAGTTAATTGTTTTCCTGGAAGAAGGCGTATTCGAGGTGTTCGGGTAACTCCTTCAATTCGAGTTTGGGTGGTTCCACGCTTGATGGTTTTAGTCGATTCACCGGGTTTTTCCACTCCAGTGGTTCTACCGGCTCTGTCCTTGGGTAGAAAGAGATGGCAAGTGCCTTGTTAGAATCTTCTTCTTCTTCCATTTTAGTCCATTCCCCATCATGATGTACTATGTTGACCCATTGTTCCTGGATCAGCTTAGTAGTGTGGTCGGCGCAGTACATGTAGTCATCGCGGGAGTGCTTGGACTTCATGGACCTCCCGATGTTGAATGTGGCCTTCTTGTCTCAGACCCTCAGACTTAATCTTCCTTCGTGAACGTCGATCACAGCTCTTTCCGTGGCGAGGAAGGGACGCCCTAAAATGATTGGAACTAACTCGTCCTCGTCTATCTCTAAAATCACAAAATCGACAAGGAAGATGAATTTGCCAACTTTTACCTATAGATTTTCGCAGACCCCGATGGGGTATTTAATAGACCAGTCGGCCAGCTGGATACTCATTTTAGTGGGTTTCAGTTTACAAATCCCTAGTCGTTTGAAGAGAGAGTGTGGCATGAGATTTATGCTAGCCCCTAAGTCAGCCAGGGCGTTCTTTACTGTCAATGGTCCGATGAGACAGGGCAGTGTGAAGCTACCTGGGTCGCCTTCTTTTTGGGGGAGATTCTTTTGAATAATAGCGAAACATTCTTCACTGAGTTTAACCGAGGTGGCTGCTTTCTTGAGTTTTTCCTTATGCGAGAGTAGATATCTTAAAACCTTGGCTCCCTTAGGCATATGAATCATAGCTTCCAGAAATGGTAGATTAATATGAATCTGTTTAAAGATTGAGAGGAGACACTTGTTATCGTCATCTTGTTTTTGCTTCTTTATTCTGGACGGGAAAGGTGGATCGGATGTTTTCAAAGGTTGATAAAGGATGGGTGAACGTGGAACGGGCTCATGCGTGGTCCTCTTCTTAGTGCTCTTGGGTCTTTCTTTTTCGGTTTTTTTCTTCCGTAGTGTTGTCGGTAATGGCCTGTGGTGTGGTTGGAAAAGGGGGTCCTGCGTGCTGATTCGTGACCTAGTTGTAATGGCAAGGGTCGGTGCTTCGGGTTCAGGAGTCTTACTCCCGTCGATTGCTAAGAGAATTTGAGAGTATTGTTCACGCAGTTCCTTTTGGTGTTGGACGAGCATATCACCTATCCCTTTTGTATGAAACTTCTTCTCGAGCATGAAGTTGGCAAGTTCGTCTTTGAACTTACTACTCACAGTCCATTCGGGACCATCTTCACATTTTTCTTTACGTTTGATGTTCCCCCATGGTGAGGTATCGCTATTCTGATAGAATCTTAGAAGGGAAGGATCGTTGTAGATGTCTCCCTCGGATAAACATACCTGCTCGGACGGGTGATTCATTTCACATTTGTCGGCTTCATGAGATCCTCCGTAGTAATCGCAAATTAGGTAAGGGTTTTTAAGCCCAACCTCTCAAATAGGAGTTTCGAGGAAGGAGATCTGCTTACAGGATCTTTTTAAGCGCTCCCTGAGTGTAGGTTGCGTCGCTTCCAAGATGGAAGAAATGCTCATGGATGGGGATGGTTCATCCCATGGATCATCTTGGTATTGGACGTATTCATCGATTCGAATCCACGCTTCTTCATCGGTGAGAGAGTGGAAACGGAATTGAGTGAACTGGTCGAGTTTGAAATGATCATCCTGAGATATGTTATCATGAAAGATTTGCACCAAGAGCCATTTCTGTATTCCATGATGGGGAACTTGATTGACTAAGTCCTGAAAATGGATCGAAGCACTTTTGATGGTTTCATTGTATTCTTGTTTGAATCAGAGAATCAAATCTCTAAGTGTTGAGGTACGTCCAGTTGGGAAGAAGTGGTCAAGGAATTTTGACACGAGCTGATCCCATGTCGTGACTTGAGTGGGGGGTATCCTATCAAGCCATTCTACCACTTTTCCTTTGAGGGAGAAGTGGAAGAATCTTAACCTAGAGGTATCCCTTATGGCTCCGTCAGCTTATATGTTATCAATGATACTTAAATAGTTTTTAACATGACAGAAGGGGTCCTCAGTTCTTAATCCCTGGAAGGTGCATGTATTTTGAATTAACCAGATGTCTTGCGAGTCCACGATTCTTCCAGTTTATTCGGTTGGAAAGGTGATTGGGTTTTGAAAACAAGAGGATGTGGGGCGAGAATTTTTATGCGAGGTCTTAGGAGAGGGTGGCGGTTTGGGTCTGGTGTCGTTGGACGAGGATGCTTCATCGTCAAAGAGGTTTCTTCCGGCAATAGCGAGAGAGTCATTTTGATATGATCGCAAAGCAGCTCTTCTAAGCCTTCAGAATTCTCTTTTGGGTTTATCAAGAGGCTTTGTTAACCTTTTAACGGTGCTGCGTGTCATGGTGATAAATTTAAGAAGAAAAGATAGACTACGAGAAAGCTAATATGCGGAAATTAAATTCTTACTTGAAAGGATTCAAGAAAGTAGAACTAAGCTAAACTAGGATCTAAACCTAACTATTCCCCGACAACGGCGCTAAAAACTTGATATAGGTGTCGTTGAGACTCTCTCATGAGAAGTTTTACAACTCCCTAGGCAGTGCACCTAATCGTTGTAGTGTAGTATGGGCAAGACTCGGGGTTGCTTATCGTTCACTCAGGGAATAGGTTGGGAAGGCTAAAGCACTGCCTAACAGAATTTTAAGGTTTAAAGAGATTCTTTGTATTTTAGATTTTTAAGGTGGAAAGGCAAGAAAAATCTTATGGTTGAGAGAGTGGTTTGGTTTTAGCTAATTAAACTAAATTATAATCTAAACTACTGGTGATAACTTATAAATAAAAAGATGTATTTACCTAATCATGCACTACTCCTCCGATTGCTTCTCCTAAATATGTTGCCTTGTCACACTTATGATGATCGTGTAGTAGTTCCTAATGACAAATTACATGAAAATTGCCAAACCTACACAATGACGCCCTTAGAGCACAACTGCAAAAAAAAAACAAGTAAGGTAGTATGAAACTATTCCAAGGCCCCTATGTACGTAGTGATGCATGTGAAATAAACTAAGAGGGATCAACCAATTATGGGTAAGGTTAGTATGAAAACTGTACCAGCTGGATCCTTATCTACACAATCCGTTTCCACTAGACATATCAACAACAATTATAGACAGAAAGCTGGTTTTCTAAGACCTAACATGCACATCCATCATAAGAAGCAACATCAAAAGGATTCACAATCAAAGTTTCATGCAATCATAAGTAAATACAAGAGAAGGTTTAGCCAAGTATGTTAAGAATAAAGCAAGAACAATAGATCAAACAACACATAGACATATTGAATGATAAAGTAAATCTTACTTGATTAAAAAATGAATTGGAAGAGTTACAATAGGGTTTTGAGGCCCTAAAATCGTCTCCTAAAGCTGCCAAATGAACTAGGGTTCGTAACCCTTTTTTATTCTAAAGTTGCATACACAAAACCCTAATTTCGAGTTTGTATATATAAGAAAATCGCTACGATGGCATCACGTTTTAATCGTGACGCCGTCGTGAAAGAGAATCTTCTAGATCCGAGTTGAGTCGGTTCAGGCTGAAGCCGTCGTGAAATGATGTGACGCCGTCACTGTATGAGGTGTGACGGCGTCGTGTATACCTTGTGTTGGCTTGTAATCTCGTCAGTTTCTTCTCTAAATGAGCCCAAGTCACGTGTAAATCATCCAAATGTGAAATACCTAAAAAGGAACAATTAAGTACCTATTTTGGGCACAAATACACGATATTGGGGGTAGAACAACCCCAAAAAAGTGTATAAAATGACACCTCATCACTTGCACTATTGTTGATTGATGAACGGTGCAGAAGAAAGCCTCTAAGTACTATAAAAAGCACAACACCTCTTGAAATTATCCACATCGACTTCTGCGTGTGACACTGAGTACTACAACGTATCTCATTTAAGTGATAGCTATAACCCGTGAGTACTACAATGTAACTCCTTACATTGGGTATAACTAGATAATTCAAGTCTCAATCATAACTGTATACGTTCAAGCAAGTCATCAATCGATAGATTAGGTTTGAAGAAAAGAAGTAGAAATAGAAGGAAGTCTCGATGATGAAATAAGTAGACGCCATCGTGAAACCCACTTCAATCTCAAATAAGGGATACCAAATCAACTCCATGATCACTTGACATTAAAGTCTAAATTTCATAGCCATTTTGACGTTTTAGTGAATCTTATTCAGATCATTTTTAGTGTTATGTATCATGTTTGTTGTGTTGTTGTTCATGAATGTCGTTAAACTAGGACAAATTTTATTTTTGAATGTCGTTAACGAATAACATTCTCTAGTCTAACTTGACGTGATAGTGCTCTTATACCCTGCTCAATCCAATAAATAATTTGGCTCACGTTGCACTCTTAAACTGGGCCTATCATACAATCGCAGACCAAATCCATCATAAACACATTCGGCCAGCTTGGTTTGTATAAAAAATTCCAGCCCACATGATTTTGGTTTATACCCGGATCCAGTGCAAGAATATATTTGGTGTAAACCTTTGAAGCCCAAATCCAACACCACCTAATAATGCGGGAGAATATAAAGACTTTCCTTATCCTAAAAATATCTTATATCATAACCTAACACAAATATATGCCCCCGCATTTATTTTTTCACTCCCATCTCAAACGCAGTAAAGAAAAAAAATTCTCCAATCATCCATCTCTTCTCTATTAATAAGAACTTCCATCTCATATAATTACACACAAATCGAAAGCCCATATCAAATCAATGTCCGGTCATAGAATCAGAAGAACTCTAAGGGTTCATCATGTCTTCAAGATTCCTAAAAGGGGTCTCAGGTAGGTTCGATTGTGTTCAAATCGAAACAAAGATGGATTATAACATATTGTTATCAAGCTATCTTTATTTTCGAATATCAAATATAAAAGCTATCCTTTACATAGATCAATGATGATTTTTCGTTTCGTGTTCTTGATCGTCTGATGGTCTTGACATAATTATAACACACGAAAAATAATTAGCTGAGATCATTTTATACATATATGTTTTGAGTCGTATTGAATTGAAGATGGAGGATGGGCTAGGATTAGATGTGTGGATTTGTATTGATGTGTTGGATTTGTTGTTAAGAGGCTGAGATTATGTTGTTATATTCGTTGTTGTTGTTGATTGTAAGTTGTCATTGATGATGTTGTGGTGGTATGTTGTAATGAAATGGTTCACGATTCTGTCATCTATTTTGTTGCTTTCTTCAGACCATGGCTCCGTTGAGTTTGACCGGGTCAACTCGGCAAATACCGAGTTGACTCGGTTTGTGTTGAGGTTTTTTGTCAAGTTTGTCTTTCTCTCTTTGTTCATTGCAGTTGAAACAAAACGCAATATAGAACTAGACAAAACGCAATGCTTGAACTTTGAGGCAAAACGCAACAGAAACAAAACGCATGCAGCATGACGTTTGTACTTGCTTTAAGGGTCTTCAATCGCTTGCAAAATGCAAGTACAAGTCGCAGTCCATTGTTGTGTAGACAAAACGCAACATTTGAGAGCCAAAACGCAACCTGTAAATTTTGTACTTTTGTACCTTTTTCCTTGAATTGTGGATCTGGTTTTGTTCTCTTTCATCAAAACGCAACCAAGAACAAGATAAACCCAGTTTTGTTTCTTTATTAAACTTGTCATGTAAGCACACAAAGTAAACAACAGATGTACAACATAAACATCAACAACATATATCAATTTCGTGATTGATTCTTAGAAGGAGAAGAACACTTGTACCACGAAACTGATTCTGTTAAAAAACAAATTACAAACATGAACATACAACTTGAAAACAAGCCAACAAGCAACCTGATAACCGAGATGAACAGTACGTGAACAGTAACATGAACAATACATGAACAGTACGTGTGTAACAGTAATCCGATCTAGTTTGAGTTAGTTTAGATAATATGGTGAAAGTAAAGTAAATAGTAGTATGAACAAGTCACTGGAGACATAAACAACCAAACACATGATTACCATTACACACCCTTGTGCAGCTCTGATACCAATTGTTACCCATAAAGATTCACACAACAAGAGACATGATCCGGAGGTCGGGGAGGATTGAACAAATGTTTAGCCATATTATTTTAGTCGAGGGAAAGGAAAGAGGTAGTGTGTGTTGTTTCTGAGACTGAGAACCACACCCTTATTACAAGTAAAATAAATCCTCACCCCTCCATGGAAGTATGGAAGGGATATATATATAGGTCTTAACTTTCTAAACTATCATAACTAGACATTTTAGGTCCCTGTGAGTCTTACCTATTTATACTAATGTAATTCCGTATTAGCCGACATATTTTAAGGCTAACACCCTCACCGATATTCTTCATCTTCATTATTCGATGACGAAGTTTCATTACCACTAGACTCATTCTTAGCTTTCGAGGCAATAGACTTCACCTTCTCCTTCTTGCATTTGTAGATCTCAGAATCCTTTTCCATGATCACGTCATGTACTTTGAGATTACCAACAAGCTTATCTAGAGCTAGTGATGACAAATCTTCTGATCCTTCAATCGCGGTAACCTTTGCCCTCCACTTCGGATGAAGAGCCTTAAGAAACTTCCTAACGTAATTCTTGCTAGAGAAACCTTCATCAAGAGATTTAAGACTAGTAATAATAGTGTTAAATCTAGCAAAACTGTAATCTATATATTCTTCTTCAAAGATAGCAAATTGTTCATATTGTTAAACAAGAAGACCAGTTTTACTATCCTTAACTTGGTTATCACCTTGATGTGTGATTATCAATGATTGTCAAATTTCTCTAGTTGTTTTACTCATAAAATTTCTTTCGTATACCTTTTTAGGTAAAGCATTACAAAGAACCTTTTTAGCAAGTTTCTTTTTAAAGTTTTCAGGTTGACGATCTTAAGGAACTTCTTCAAAAGCTTAAGTTGTTGTGTTTGTTTCAAAACCGTGTATTAGAAATCACCATTAATGATATATGCCAAAGATCTAGATATTTGGATTTCATATAAGTTTCAAATCTATTTTTCCAATAAATAAAACAATCACTCTAAGATAGTAGCGTTCTTTACATAAATTGCCCTTCTTTGAAGTTTTCAAAATCCATAGATCGATTTAAGTTTTAAAGTAAAAATCTTGGTGAGCGTGGCTCTGGTACCAATTGTGAAAAACATTTGAATATGCGCCAAAGGAGATGGATTGAGCTGTTTAGTGACTATGAGTGTGAGATTCGCTACCACCCTGGTAAGGCGAATGTGGTGGCGGATACCTTAAGTAGGAAAGAATGTGTGAAGCCTAGACGTGTTCGCACGATGGCAATGACGATTCAATCTGGAATGAAGGTGTTGATTTTGGAGGCTCAAAAGGAAGCGCTTGAGCAAGAGAATTTTCCTAGCAAGCGATTAAATAGATTACAACAACAAATGGAAAAGAGAGATGATAGAAGTCTATACTTTATGGATCGTATATGGGTTCCTTTGGTAAGTGATGTAAGGATTACAATTATGGACGAAGCCCATAAGTCTAAGTATTATGTACATCCTAGAGCGGATAAGATGTATTATGATCTACGAGATATGTATTGGTGGCCAGGAATGAAGAGAGACATTGCTACATATGTTAGTAAGTGTTTAACGTGTTCCAAAGTAAAGGCAGAGCACCAAAGGCCTTCGGGCTTATTGCAACAACCTGAAATACTGGTATGGAAGTGGGATAAGATCACTATGGATTTTATCACTATGGATTTTATCACTAAGCTGCCTAGGTCAAAGAATGGGCATGACACGATTTGGGTCATAGTCGATAGACTGACCAAGTCTGCTCATTTTCTGGCTATAAGAGAAGACTATAGTATGGAAAGATTAGCAAGGATTTACATCGATGAAATATTCGCTCGACATGGAGTCCCTGTGTCGATTATTTCAGATAGAGATGGACAGTTTACTTCGCGATGCTAGCAGACTGTACAAAAGGCTTTAGGGACGAGGTTAGATATGAGTACGGCTTATCATCCCCAAACGGATGGTCAAAGTGAGCGTATGATTCAGACTCTAGAGGATATGTTTAGAGCATGTGTAATTGATTCCGGTGGTAGCTGGGATGTTCATCTAACGTTAGCTGAGTTTTCCTACAATAATAGCTATCATTCGAGCATAAGATGTGCTCCGTTTGAAGCATTGTATGGAAGAAAGTGTAGGTCACATGTATTATGGGCTGAGATTGGTGAAAGTAGTTTGATTGGACCTGAGTTGGTTCAAGAGACGACTGATAAAGTGGTATTAATAAAAGAGAAGCTCAAAGCGGCAAGAGATCGTCAAAAGAGCTATGCTGATAATAGACGCAAACCGTTAGAGTTTGAAGTAGGAGATCGGGTTATGTTGAAAGTATCGCCTTGGAAAGGTGTAATTCGCTTTGGGAAAAAGGGTAAGTTGGCACCAAGGTATGTAGGGCCATTTGAGATTCTTGAAAGAGTCAGTCCTGTAGCTTATCAATTGAGATTGCCTGAGGAATTGAGTAGAGTACATGACACATTTCATGTGTCAAACCTAAAGAAGTGTTTGGCGGATGCTAGTTTGCATGTGCCATTGGACGAGATTAAGGTTGACAAAACTCTTCATTTTGTTGAAGAACCTGTAGAAATTATAGACCGTGAAATTAAGAGTTTAAAACCTAGTAGAATATCGCTTGTGAAAGTTTGTTGGAATTCTAAGCGTGGACCTGAGTTTACTTGGGAACGCGAAGATTATATGAAGTCTAAGTACCCTCAGTTGTTCGTTGAGCGAACTGATGAATCGGCTAGTTAAATCTCGGGACGAGATTTCCTAAAGGAGGGGATACTGTGACAACCATGACTTGAGCAGGTTAGTCAAACTATTAGTGTTGACTTATGGATCTGTTGCAATGTCTGGGATATGTGTTATATGTGTTTATACGTGTCTTATGTGTTTTTGTGGGTTATGTGAGATTGGATAATCAATCCATTTGAGCGTGATCGTCTCATTGGGATTGGATTTGTGTTGGATTTTGTAGAGTTCATTTCGTTCACTCTCGGTGACAAGGAAATGATTTCGGTGATTGAAGCGGTTTCGCGTTAATTGTGTAAGTAATTATACGTATATGTATTTATGTGTTAGTAATATTAGGATGAGATTAAGTTTTAGTGGTAAGGATATGAAAGAAATGAAATTTCTATTTTTGGAATGTTAGGTTTAATAAAAATGAAAAGTTAATTATTTTTAAAAGTCTAGTAAATTGCGTTTACGCAAAAAGGTATGCGCAAATAAGCTTAGGTTTTTATAAAAACTTAAGGTAATGTTAATAATTAAGTAATTAATTAATAAAAAAAAGGAAAAGATGCCATTCGGCCGGATAAGGGAAAGAAAAGAAAAAAAAGGAGTTTTAAAAGGAAACAAACTCTAATTAGATCTTATCTATAATTAATTGGGGGCCTATAAATACAAAATAAAATCCCAAACCCTCCCCCCTTTGTAGAACCGGTCGAACAAGAGAGAAAAGAGGAGGAAAAATTAGGGTTTTTGCTTTTGTGAAGAAATCAAGCTCTAAGGTAAGTTTTAATTAATCCTTGTTAGTTATTAATCTTTAATCATGTAATAATTAATATGGTGGATAATTAGGGTTCATTAAGATCAGTAATTAATGATATAATAATCATGTTATAATGATTAGGGTTTAATTAGAAGCTTATGGATGTAATTGGTTAAACTTAATTCGCGTTAGAATTTGATTTGGATTGAGGCAGAATTAGGGCTGTGTTGTTCGGCCATTATCTCAATGATGGTAATAGCTTTTGTCAAGTTTCCGGTGTCTATAACGTAGCTCAGAGAGTCTAGTTTTCAGAACATCCGGCCTCGAAGGTTTTTGAGGTCGGGAAGTCATTCAAACGTTGGTTGTAAGAAAAGTTGTCAAAGCAGTAAATACGGGTCAGATTTAGGTCAGATTACGAGGTATAAAACCCCCACTTAAAATTCGAATTTAGCTTAGCCCTTCTACAGGAGTTTAGTTCTATGTGTCTATTAGAAATCCCCCAAAGGAGAGCTTCTGATTTGGAGTCTAAGTATGATTTTTAAGTCCAAACTTTTTAGTGTGCAATCAGATCCGAATTAGGACTGTTTTGAAGTTTGATTTTCTTAGGAGTACTTGTGCATGTAAATGGCTCTTGGGAATCATGAGGTAGTTAATATACTCATAAATGAACATAGGTGATTTTTGGTATGAATTATGGAGGTCAGTAAGTAGAGGTTTTGAGTACGTTAAGTCACGTTAAAATTCTGCAGTTTTGAACAAATTGTGACTAACTAGTGAAACTTGTTAATGAAGTGGTTTAAGTTGGGTATGGTGTCGGGGTGACCCATGGGGTTAATAAAACACCTTAGACATCCATCATATGATTGTTACATGTGCATTAAGCTTTTGGCTTAGTAGCGTGTAACACGAGTTATTTTGTTGTTTGGATAATTAGGGTTTCATAACATCTGTAATTAATGATATAATAATCATGTTATAATGATTAGGGTTTAATTAGAAGCTTATGGATGTAATTGGTTAAACTTAATTCGCGTTAGAATTTGATTTGGATTGAGGCAGAATTAGGGCTGTGTTGTTCGGCCATTATCTCAATGATGGTAATAGCTTTTGTCAAGTTTCCGGTGTCTATAACGTAGCTCAGAGAGTCTAGTTTTCAGAACATCCGGCCTCGAAGGTTTTTGAGGTCGGGAAGTCATTCAAACGTTGGTTGTAAGAAAAGTTGTCAAAGCAGTAAATACGGGTCAGATTTAGGTCAGATTACGAGGTATAAAACCCCCACTTAAAATTCGAATTTAGCTTAGCCCTTCTACAGGAGTTTAGTTCTATGTGTCTATTAGAAATCCCCCAAAGGAGAGCTTCTGATTTGGAGTCTAAGTATGATTTTTAAGTCCAAACTTTTTAGTGTGCAATCAGATCCGAATTAGGACTGTTTTGAAGTTTGATTTTCTTAGGAGTACTTATGCATGTAAATGGCTCTTGGGAATCATGAGATAGTTAATATACTCATATATTAACATAGATTATTTTTGGTATAAATTATGGAGGTCAGTAAGTAGAGGTTTTGAGTGTGACAAGTCATGTTAAAATTCTGCAGTTTGAAACAAATTGTGATTAACTAGTGAAACTTGTTAACAAAGTGGTTAAATTTGGGTATGGTGTCAGGGTGACCCATGGGGTTAATAGAACACCTTATACATCCATCATATGATTGTTACATGTGTTTTAAGCTTTTGTCTTAGTAGCATGTAACACAAGTTATTTTGTTGTATAGATTGTGCTAGTTGTTTGTGAAGCTTTTGTTGGAATCTTTTGGAAAGCTAAGGAAATGTAGGTTTCATAGCCCCTTTTTCTCATGATATTTTAGGGTGAGAATGATGCTTGTCTTGTTTGTCATGTCTTGTTTTGTTTTGCTTGTCTTGCTTTGTCTTGTTGATGTTGTTATGTTGTGAGATTTGGAGCGGGGGTAACGTTCCTACCTAGTGTTATGAGATGTGACTTCGCCTACTTTGTGGGTAAGATCCTTGGAGGTGATCAACTCCTTGTGATATTGTGACTTCGGTACCAAGAGTCTGGAATTGGGATTTGTATTCCTTTCTATGACTATTAGTGGAGCGGCGAGGTACGCCTACCTCATTGTTTTGATATGATTGTGGATCGTGGGCACGTTCCGTCCCGTTGTTGTTACTTGTTGTCATGAATTGTTTTGGTAATTGCAGCAGCTAATTGAAAGTTTATTTTGGATATTGTTGTATGTCGTAAACCTATGATTCTCGCTCAACTTTATGTTGACGTTTTAAGCATCATTTTCAGGTGAGCTTAATGGTGCTAAGATAGAGCGAAGTGGCTAGAAGAGACCGTAGGATGCTTGGAGTTTATTTATGCTTTCTGTTTGAATAAATGCGTTTGCATGAATTGTTTGGATTATGTTTTGCATGTCATTTATTGACGAGACTTTTTTCTCATTAATAAAGACACCATTAGGTTTTGGGTATTGTTATGACACTTTGTGTCTTTGCTTTACTTTAGTTTTCATTTTAGTATTCTCTATATAGACACCATGTGTTGTGATGATATCCATTCTTGTTTACGCCTCGCGTTTCCGCCTTGGCGGGGTGTGACAGATTGGTATCAGAGCCTTTGGTTATAGAGAACTAGGTGGTTGAGCCTAGACTATAGCTTAAGGGTCCCTCATATAGTTGCATTTTAGGGCATAAGTGTTTGTGTACGTATATACCGTATGTTCCCGCTACCTAAAAGCTTTGAAATTCTTTCTATTTTGAATTACTACTATATAATATGAAATATATACTTTTTCATTATGGGGATCTAATAGTATATACCCCTTTGTTATTGTTTTAGTCATGTCTTCCCCTACCCCTAGGAGATATCGTTGGGAGATTGTTTACCTCACTAGATGACTCGCCGAAACTTACTCCTTAAAATATATATATATATAAATAAACTCAAGGATGAGAAACCGCGAGACCAAGTAAACCGGAAGCAGTACAGAGAAACTCCGGGTCGTTATGTCCCAACGAGGCTAAAGATGGAAAATCG
>BQNB010130731.1:0-18893 GCA_026074375.1 Tanacetum coccineum
TTTGTTTGTTGGATCGTTTTTGCGTGTATTCGTCTGCTAGTTTCTTTCTAGCCTTTTTTAATAAAATTCCATTTGCCGTTAAAAAAAAAATGTGACATCACCAGCTTTGATTCTATTACTTACGGTGCCAGAAGCGGAATATATCGTTTGAGCACGTGTTAAAACAAAATAAAGAATATCGTTTAAGTTTCTTAGATTTCGTGCAATAATGAAATCTATTTTCCGCTCACAATATATCATTATCTTGAATTAAACTAGATTTCTAAACCCTATGCGCCATATAAAGCAACTGAATAAACTTTCGGTTCCTACTTAGGGTAAATAATGTAGTACATGTATGTAAATCTTAATGATTTTTATATAACGATAGTTAAATCACGAAACATAAAAAGCTAATAAAAAATGAGTAGCAATCTATACTATTAATATATTATTAATTTGGATTGTTATTGATCACTAATTTTATTTGTAGTTGCAAAGTTGCAATGAGAATAGTTTTTTCTATATGATTACCCTAGTAAAATGATTGGGAATAGTTATTAAACCACGGTGAAATAGCAAACTTATTTATTATACCATTTTAATTATATGTGATAATGATAATTTAAATCCGTTTTAGTTAAAATACAATTATATGTGAAAACTGATTTATTATAGCATTTAGTTAAAATACAATTTAAATCCGTGTTCCAAATGTTTTTGGTGTAAAGACACCCTTTCAAATGATATTTAGCAAAATTAAAAATAACACTAGTTTGATGAGGTGTAATTTTATACAGTTTTTCAGGGCATTTTAACCCTTAAAATCATGTAAATATGTTCGTTTATTGCACTAAATCATTTCTTTTTATGTTTTGGGCATTTGGGAAGCACTTGGATGAAATACACGTGACTTGAGCTCAATTTGAAGAAGAAACGAAGACAAAAGACACTTTCCAGCTTCATGACCATCTTTCTGACGCCTTCACGAAACGTGCCTAGAAAGTGTTAAAATAAAAGGGTTTTCGAACGACCAGTAAATCTCGACGGTCTTCTTGACGGCGTCAGAGCATCAAGGAAACAATGTCACGATCATTTGTGATGGCGTCAAAGTATGACGGTGGAGAAAACCCTAATCCATAGTCGACAAGGTGCCGACGTCACGAGCATAACCTGACGCCGTCACAACCAATTTTCTATATAAACAATTGCATTATTTTCATATAATGGTGTGGAAACTTGGAGAGCTTTTGGGAATGGATACTTAGATGATTTTTAAGGTTTTTCTTGTCCTTGTTACTTCCATAACTCATATATATATCATTAAGTTAAGTACTTGATCTTTAATCACTCAATATGATGCCTTTCGGTTGTTTGATTAATTATTTGTCTTTTCTAGTAAAAATGATTTTCATGTAATATGATGTTTTAACGTGCAACATTTTGAGTTTGTAATTAAATTGAAAATATAAAGGGTTCGTTTGGTAGGATGTAATGAAATATTAATGAATAGAATAAGCGACGTAATGTAATAATTCATTACCCTTATTAATAATGTTTGGTTGGTATGATAGGTAGTAGGGGTGAGCAAAAGAAACCAAAAAAACCGAAACCGAACCGAAAACCGAAAAAACTAAACCGAAAAAACCGACCGAAACTAAAAACCGATGGTTCGGTTTTTAATTTTTCAAAAACCGAAAAAATTCGGTTCGGTTTCGGTTTTTGTCCAAAAACCGAACCGTAAAAACCGAACCGAACCGAACCAAACCAGTTTTATAATAATATATAATTAATGTAATATAAATAAATAAATAATAAATCAAAATTTTAAATTTATATTTATTTTATGGATGAAATTATAATATATGTATTATGTTAATGTTTATATATGTGTTTGTCGTGTACGTGTGTTTACTTGACAATATATCGTTACATATATGACAATGATCATACTATGTGTATTTTCACATCCACGTGTGTTTCTCTCATTTATATGTGTATAAGTGTATAATTTTGTGTAAATATTATTAGGCTAATATTGACAAAAAAGTTTTTGTAAAAATAATCAATTTTCTATGTAAAACAAGTTTATTAATATAAATTAGCCACAACCAAATATAAACGGTTTGAAACCGAAAAAACCGAAAAACCGAACCGCAAAAACCGAGAAACCGAAAAAACCGAACCGCCAAAAACCGAGCGGTTTCGGTTTTTGGTTTTATAAAAACCGAATATTTCGGTTTGGTTTCGGTTTTAGCCAAAAACCGACCCAAATCGAACCGTGCACACCCCTAATAGGTAGTAATGCAATCGATAAAAAAAAGACTAAAATGTCCATAGTTAATAAGAAGTGTATTTAATGTGGTTAGTTAATAGTGGACTCTTATGTAATTTTGATTACATTACGGACGTAATGAAAAAAAAGTAGGGGGCCCTTATGGAATGAAAAAGGTAGTTTTTGATGTAATGAGTCATTCATTGTAATGAAGCATTACATTGTATAATTGTAAACAAACAAGATTTTTTCATTCAATCGTAATAACCGATTTCATTCCAACTTTCATTACATCATACCAAACACTACGAAAGAATCAGAGTCAGACCATCTTGGGAAGCCGATTGCAGTTGATGCATGGGTAAACAGTTTCTATCTCATTACATTCCATTTGATACGAATACCACTTCTCTTCTGTCACTACAGAATGTGAAGAAGATTGTAGCAGAGGCTGATGTTTACCAGACACATTGATTGCTCCTGAACAAGGTTATATTAGATGAATATATTAAATTAGTTGATAATATTAGTGAGTCATAGTTGACTCTTATATTTGGTATGATTATATTATCCTTGTCATGCTTTGTTGTAAATTAGCTGTAGGCTTTATCTTTATCTTGGCTCAAGCCTATCTCTTGTATCCTATATATACTGTATGTTTTATGAAGATAATCAAGGAAATCAATTAGCCTTCACGGGGTTTTTTATCTTCCAATATGGTATCAGAGCCATTGGTACGATCTTGAGACCTACTCAATCATCAAGCCGCCGCTGCCGCTGCTCTACCACCCCGTCAAATCTCTCCTCCACCGTTTGTGACCATAAACAAACAAACATCATCTCTAAAAGAATCAAATCTCTCTATCTTCATTCTCAAAACCTAACTGTCGGCCGTCATGAGCTGCTTTTATCATTTCCAAAAAGAATCAAATCTCTCTCCATCTCTATTATCAAAACCTTAGTTGTCGGCCACCATGAGCCGCAACTAAATTTCAAAAAAAAAATCTCTCTATCACCTAACCGTCGGCCGTCATGAGCCGCTTCTATCCTTTCAAAAAAAAAAAGGAAGCAAGTTTCTCATAATCACCACAAAGTTTATCTACTGCATGTCACGTTTGAGGACTTTAAAGACTCTTTATTTTTTTGTTTTCTATCCGGTGCTAGATCTTCATCAATAAAATAGTTATAGCATTAATGTATTAGGCGACTTATTGATGGATCATTTTATTATTCAGGACCATCTGAAGGTAGATCGTGTCCTTAAAGCACTTGTGATTGAGTCAATTGGCGAAACAAAGGTTAGACCTCCAAGAAACATATTTGGATTACTGAAATTATTGACGTGTATAAAAGTGAGTGTTAAATGGATTTGGAATTGTCAAACTGATGTGTTTTATTATATGTTATAAAGTTCGCTAACCCGAATATCAAAGAAATTGCATCAACACTTGCCATTTATACAATATAAGTTGAATTGTGATAATATTACAGATAACTAGGAAGGTGTGGTGCATAACCATAGAGAATTGGGAAATCAAGAGTTTCGATGTTCATATATCATATCATGCTAATAATGGAATTCAAAACTAGAAAACCATTCGGCGATTCTTTATTAAAATAAGGGGGTGTTAAGTGATTGAAGTTTCGGATAATCATTAATATTATAAGACATACCTGATTGAAAACCGAATATCACAAATGGGAGAAAAATGTGATTTTAGTAATTGAAGTCCATGCTAAGTTGTAGAAAAGAACTTGAACAACATGACAATACAAGAAACAAGTATAAACTTAAATTTAATTATATCTTTAGACATTTTACTGTCTTTTTTTATTTTCTTTTGGCTTCTTTGTTTTGTTGATTTACATTGTATTTAATAGTCATGCTATAAGAAATATTGATCGAATAGGTTGCACAAGTAGTAGAGGTGCAAATAACATTAAGTGATGACACATTTTTCTCACTTCTATCTTAATATTTAACCATATTTTATGTTGTAGCATGAACACTTCAGCCTCGACATCTTATTACTACATGAATCGCAACATTCAAAAAGTTGAGAAATAATAGAAACATTCATGCACATGGCAAGTTGGCAACAAAGGTTTACTTGATGTGTATCCTTATGCATCCAACAAATACAAATAATACACCTCCAAAACAATAATAGTCACAGTTCTAACAATGATATCGGCAAAGATCACATTATGTTAAAGTATATGTAATTTGCTTACTTTTGTCAATAACATGATCTTATTTTTCACATTTTAACATTATATTCGTTTTAACATCTTATTACGTTTTTTGTTCCATCTATTATCTTAAAAACATGTTCTTTATTTTTATGCAACATAGATCTAAATATTCTATCAAACTCGCATTTTGTAGCATAATGTTCCTTTGCTTTAGATTATTGCAGTCAACATTGCCCGACGTGACTTTTATCAAGTATACATAAGCTTTAACATTTATCTAATTTTTTTTATGCATTGTGCTAAATTATGACATCATTTTTTACAAGATTCGATTATCTATTCTATAACGTGAATTTATCTACCTTTTAACTCCATTAATATCCAAGAAAAAATCTTAAAGCTAGCCCGTTCATCAAACGGGCCTTGAGGCTAGTTAGATTATATAAAATGTTAGGTTGATTACTTGAAAATATATCATAATTGACACTTTTTACTATTGTGTGTACAAAACTTTTTTTTATTAAATAAAAAAAATAAATTCATGCTTTTGTGAATATTTTGCTCATGTAAAATGACCATTTACCCTTTGGTATCAACACAAATATATTGATACCGAGGGGCAAAATGGTCATATGATACAGAAAAAAAGCACGAATTCAAAAGTCTTTTTGCATTAGTAGGAAAAAAAGATCAGTGCACGAAATAATAAAAATGACAAGTATGATACATTTTTAAGCAATTAACCTTAAAATGTTTAACATTTTGTTTATAAAACGTGTGAAAAATTAATATTATCATTTAAATTTTGATGCTTTATCCAAAAAACCCAAATTAAAGGGGTATACTTAAGAATCAACCACAGGTTTGGTCTGCCTATACCATAATTAACTTTTCCCTAATAGAATGATAACTTTTCCCCAATAGAATGATAACTTTTCTCGAGTCTTGCATATACTACAATATAATGGTTAAGTACATTGCCTAGGGGATTGTAAAACTTTAGTGTTCGCAACCCCCGCATCAAGTTTTTGGCGTCGTTGCCGGAGAGTAGCATAGGTTTCGGATTCTATCTAGCTTAGGTCTACTCACAAGATTATTATCAAAAGAGATTTAATTCCTATTAATTTGCTTTCTCGTAGTCTATCATTTCTTCATTCCTTTTGTTCATAAAAATCCTCTTGTCTATTTTGTAAATAAAGTTGTCTTTTAAAATGTATAGTTATAGTTATTCTAATTTAGATAAATTAATATGGTTAGCTGAAACTTTGAAGAAAGGCTCCCCTTTTAGGCCAGATAGCGAGACCAATGAACCCCCTTTGAGAACTTATCAACTTTGGAAGAAAACTTTCTATGAGGAGACCTATAAGTTAGATGATATGACTACGTTACCTAAGTCACATCCTAAGAAAACATATGAGGAGGATTTAGAATGTGAGATAGTTATGGTTAAGATACCTAGGTGCATGTCATAGTTAGATTCTACCAATGCATATGATGAGCCTATAGGTAGTCTAGGTATAACAAATAATGAGGTAGGAAATACATGCCCACAAAGTACTCCATAAGTCCTCCCATCATTTGAGGAATACATACCGCCCGTAACTTACCTGGAAGAAGTAAAAGAGATGTTAGGAACCTTGATGGAGGATGAACCTTTAGACCTAACAAAACTAGAGGATGTAGGTTTGACTAATCATAACATGTCTCTTAGTTCTAGGGAAGTTCCTAGTTTTGATGAACCGGACCCTCAACCACAACCATTACCTAGTTGTCCATCCTTAGATGTAAGTATAGGAAATGAAAGAGGTCCCGAACCACCCATCAAAACATATAGTTCAGATAGTTTTAGGATGAAGGTAGTAGATAATTTGACCATTCATACACCGCATTCACCTCATGTATTGCAATTATCACCATGTTTAGATGACCCTAAGAAAAATTATGGATTTAAACCAGATTTACTAGGATTTCTAACTAAGAGTTTTTCGAATTTTGAGGTGATAGAAGATGATTTCTTATGAGAAGGATTTAGTTTACCCATTAGACCAAAAGAATTAAGAAATGGTAGGATTAAAGAAACACATCATTTAGAGCATATAATTCAACAACTATTTTTTCAACATATGGCTCCTTCTCACCTCAATGGTATGTACCGTTACTATCAGCCGCACTTGACCTTAAGTGTAGGAAAACCCTCCCTTTTAAGTGTTAAATAAGGATAGAGTCAGGCTCGTGACTCGAACAAAAACAAGCGCTTATTGGGAGGCAAACCAATCTTCAATTTCTTGCAAATTATGTGTGGCGTGTGTTTTATTATTTATTGCTTGTTCGTATATTTTTGGAATTTTTATGTGATCATGCTTTGTTTTGTCTTTAACCTCGTCTTAATTGCAATCAAAGGTATTTTGCATCAAATAAGTGTAGGAGAAAATATCCGGTTTATAAGAACCATTTTTCAAACATGTTGAATAAATAGTTTAGATTAATTCGCGTCTTGCGTCGTGTGTTTGTTGAGTCATATGATTAACTAATTGTTTTTGTGGTTTATGCAGTAATTTTCTAGGAAATAATTAATAGGATACTTGTGCAGGAATTTTTCAAGAAACGAAATAAAAAAGTTTTATAGAGTGTGGAGACGGCGTCAAGAATTCTTCCTGACGGCGTCGCCAGCCCAGCTACAGTAAAATTCGTATTTTTTGAGTTTTTGAAAATTTATTTTTGTATAATTTCCAGAATTTTTACTTTCCTGAAGCATGTAGAAAAACACGATTACATTAGTATTTTCATCCTATCTTTATTGCTTTCGTAGTGTCTAAACCCTAAAACCAAGGATTATATATTATATTCTCGTAGAATTTTACGCGTGGTGTAGTTGTTTCTTGTTTTTTATTTGCAGGTTATATTTGATGAGGAGAAGCCCGAAAGCTCTTAGGATTTTCACGTGGATGATTCTTGGATGACGATTTAGCCGGTTTATCTTGTTTCTTCTCAAACATTGAGCAAAACCAAGGGAGTACTAGTTTTTTTCGCTTTTTATTATTTTCTTTTGATTCGTTTTTCGGGTACTTATAGAACATTAGGGACAATGTTCAAAATAGTGAGGGGAAAATTTTATAGATATTAGAAATATTATTCTCTTTCATTCTGTCATTGTACTTTAACAAGATGTGTAATATACCAAAACATAGCTTAAACAGTAATTTTGACCCAAACTTAAAGTTTTTTATGGCACATTCTGGTAAAAACTTAGTATTAATAACGTCTCATGGATAGGAGTTATGTTACTAGCACAAAAACCTTACCACTCAAAAAAAATTCCACCCCAAAATGTGAGGTTAGCCCCTAGATCTTTAGGAATTCAAGTATCCATCTTTGGAGCTTAAGATGATTTTAACCTTTAGCTTGCTCGAGTTAAGGATTTAAGCAATCATATGTGTCTCGTTCATGGATTTGGAAGAGCAAGTGCGGTTTTGTCGCTTTTTCTAGAGCATTAGTATCGGTTTAAATTATGAGAGTGTACCGGTAGTGTATTAAATTCTAGAACTTGTTTTAGTGATGCATCCCGAGACCGCTAGTGGGATCGCATTTGTGTGATTAGGAATTCGGTAAATGATAAGAGGCATTAGGATAAACCTTTGTTTTAAACCTGTATTTTGTATGGTTATGATGGTCTCCTCGATCATGTAACTACCCCCACACCCTTGCTTCGCACTCGTTATTAGTGTAAGATACCCCTAGTACAACCCTTTAAGCCTATCTTTTTCACGGTTCTCGTAATTTTCTGGTGGATTCCAGATTATTAATGAAGAGCATTGTTTAGACCCCACTAAATGCTACACCCAAATCGCCTTAGCCTTCCTTGTATGTACCCCCTTTTAGTACATTATTGTTATCACATTTGTTAAACCCTAGTTAATTGTTTGCTTGAGTACATGGTTCCTAAGTCGAGTCGATTATCATTGTAAACAGTTTTGGGACGATTGGGATTCATGGTAGTAATTATGTTATGGAGAAATGGGGAAGAAAGTTAATTTATTACCCCTATACGTGCTTATACTCCATGTTTGTTGATCCTTCTAATTTGGGTCATTAGATTAGTATTATGATATTGAGTTGTAAAACTCAAGTGTAGAGGTGCAATTATAAACCCATGTTATATATTTATGTTCAAGCAAATGGCAGGGCAAAAGTGTACGAAAAAAATTGAAAAAAAGAAAAACAAATCGAAAAAAGTGAAAAAAATGTACGGACTGCCATTTTGCTTATGTTTATGTCAAGATAGTGTCAAGAAAAGAAAAGAAAGAGTTTGGTGTAGAGTTTGTATATCTTAGTCCTAGTGTGGTCGAGTCTTGGCTTAACAATGCCTTATACATGTATTCTTGTGAATGATTGACTTGCCACCAGTTAAATTCCCAAATATCCCCTAACCGTGTTTCCTTTACCCTACACCTATATATCACAACCCTTTAAAGACCTATTTGATAGTAATTCCTAGGTGCTTATGCCATTGCGGTGGAGGTTTGATCCTTTATCAAGCTTATGGTAATTTACATGCTATGACAGGTAATGAGTGTTATTTTCCCGTTTCTCATATTATTATAAATCATTATACACCCGAGAGAAAGAGAGAATCAAAACACTTATGTGAGGTGCTAGTATATAATTTCCATGCTTTTAATTACGAGGTCTAATTGGTTGTGCCATGAATCATCTTTATTGAGTAAGTTAAATGCCCGTGATATTGCTATTGACTAGGTAGAAAATCTCATTTGCTTGAGGACATGAAAATCTCAAGTGTAGGAGTATTTGATGAGGTGTCATTTTATATCTTTTTCGGGGTCATTTAACCCCTTAAATCATGCAAATATGCCTAAAATACGTGCTTAATTTTTTGTGTTTTTAGCACTTTGATGGCATTTAGAGGAAATACACGTGACTTGGACTCAATTTGGGAAGAAATGGACAACACTATAACTCTACACAAAAGTTGATATCAAATGGGCATACAGTGCATGGAGACGGCGTCACAAATCTTTTGTGACAGCGTCAGGAGGCCCAAGAGACGGCGTCTGGAATGTTGATGACGGCGTCAGAGTAGCTGACTAAGAAGAATCCCAAAGACGGCGTCACAATTACAAGCGACGCCGTTGCGATTGTTTTCCTATATATTATTATAATTTTAGGGTTTTAAAAAGTGGAACTTAGCGGAATTCGTGGGTGATACCTTAGGAACGAATTTACAAACATTTTTAGGGTTTCTTAACCCTATTGTGTCTACCATTACTCCATGTTTTAATCAAGGGAAATTCCTTTATCTCTTTAATCATTTGATATGTCTATGTATTGTTTGATTAATTGTTCTTCGTTTTCGTTTAACATGTTAGGCTAGATCTTATTGTGTTTGCTTATGATTGCATGAAACTTGGTTTGTAATTCCTTTTACTATTGCTTCTTGTTGGTGGTGTGCACGTTAGGCTCTAGAAAACTAGCTTCTTAATTGCTTGCGAAGACGTTTAGGGAAACGTGATTGTGTAGAAAGGATACCATCGCAATAGTCTTCATACTACCTTGCCCTACTATGGTTGATCACATCTTAAGTGTTTAAATGCGTGTAATGTACTCTTAGGGGCCTTGTAATAGTCTTCATACTACCTTACTTGTGTGTTGTCTTAACGGAATATTACACAGATGGCGGGTTCGTGTAATTGATTCATTAATTATGAAATACTTACACATTACACCGTAAGTGTGACGGGCAATAGGATTAGGAAGAGCATTCCAAGGAGTAGTGCATGAGTAAGTGAACACGTTTGTTTACCTATACGAGTTTCCACATAGTTAGATTAGATTTAATTAGATTAGAATTAGTAGTAAATTAATTTAAAACAAACCACCTTCAAACCCGAGATTTTACTTGCTTTCTAAAAAATATAAAAATACAAAAATAATCGTCCCTCAACCCTTAGACCTTAGTGACATTCGATCCGACCTTCACAAGCTATTCCCTAAGAGAACGATAACTTTCACCGAGTCTTGCCTATACTACACTACAACGGTTAGGTACACTGCTTAGGGGATTGTAAAATTTAGTGTTCACAACCCCCGCATCATATAGAAATAGGAATGAGACATGATGACTAATATCGCGTACATAAGCAAATCGTTGGAAAAAAACCCGTCAAAATAGGGACTTGTTTACACTTAGCGCCGACCCCAAAGTAGACAGTCTCTTGGACGATATCTTCTTATTAAAGTTGTTATTGTTGTTAACTGTCGTAACATTAATTTATTACACATATGACATCACCGCCTTTGATGCAAATACTTACGGTGCTTCAAGCGGTATATATCATTTGATCACGTGTTAAAACAAGCTCAATGAAGGATATCGTTTGATTTTTCTAGATTTAATTTTGTGCAATTATGAAGTCTATTTTCCATTCACACTATATGTTTATCTTGACTTAACCTAAAATTCAAAACCGCATGCGTCATATAAAACAACTGAATTAACTTTCGGTTCGTACTTAGGGTAAATAAAGTAGTAAGTGTCTTGATGTGGATGTTGTGAAGACTTCACATGAAGCTTTACAATCCCCTAGGCAGAGTACCTAACAGTTGTAGTGTAGTAAGGCAAGACTCGGAGGTTGTTATCTATGGGAATAGGTTGGGAAGGTTCGAACACGGTCTAACAGAATTCTAAGGGGTTGAGAGAAGATTCTTTTTGTGTTTTTATATTTTTAAGAAAGCAAGTAAATATCATGGTTTTGAGGAGGTTGGTTTTTTAGCTAATTATAACAAAATATAATCTAAACTACTAGTAATACCATTATGATAAAGAAAGATTATTTACCTAATCAATGCACTATTTCCTCATATTGCTTCTCCTAGATCTTTGTTTTTCGGCACACTGTGATGATCTGTGTAAAGTATTTTCTTAAGTTTATGAACGAATTACACGAACCCGCCGTCTATTTAATATTCCGTTAAGGCAACGCACAAGTAAGGTAGTATGGAGACTATTACAAGGCCCCTAAGAGTATATTAAATGCATGTAAAATATCTTAAGAGGGATCAAACATATTAGGGGTAAGGTAGTATGAAGACTGTTACCGATGGTATCCTCTCTACACACTCGCGTTTCCCTGGATGTCTATGCCAATTTAATATCTTATGCCTAGTTTTCTAGAGCCTAACGCCACGTAACCAACAACAAGAAGCAACATTAAAAGGATCTACAACCTAAGTTTAATGCAATCATAAGTAAATACAAAGGAGGGTTTAGCCTCACATGTTAAAGATAAAGCAAGAGCATAGATCAATCAAACAACACATAGACATATTGAATGATTAATGATAAATAATATTACTTGATTAAAACATAGATTGAAGGTAGTTACAATAGGGTTTTGAGGCCCTAAAAACGACCTAAAAAGCTGCTAGAATGACTAGGGTTCGTCTCCTAAAAGTTATACAAAGTTACATACTTAAAACCCTAAAATCGGTTTTGTATATATAGTAAAAACGGTGCGACGGCGTCCCTTTGAAGTCGTGACGCCGACGCCACGTGGATGATTCTAGATCATATTTAAGTCGGCCACGTCCTGACGCCGTCGCTAGATCTCTGTCGCAGTTACGATGAAGATCCTGACGCCGTCGCTTTATGATGGTGATGCCGTCTCCACGCGCTGTATGCACAATCTTCATGATTTTTGGTGTAGAGTCGTAATCTTGTCTGTTTCTTCTCCAAATGAGCCCAAGTCATGTGTATTTCCTCCAAATGTCATCCAAGTGCTAAAAACCTGAAAACAAACGATTAAGCACATAATCTGGGCATATTTGCATGATTTAGGGGGTTAAATGGCCCCGAAAAAGTGTATAAAATGACACCTCATCAAATACCCCTACACTTGGGATTTGCTTGTCCTCAAGCAAATGGGCTTTTCTACCTAGACAATAGCAATATTGGGGGCATTTAACCTACTCTTTAAAAGCAGTTTACAACACAACCTTCTAGACCTCATAATTAAAAGCACGGAAAGTATATACTAGCACCTCACATAAGTGTTTGGGATTCTCTCTTTCACTCGGGTGTATAATAAATTATAACAACTATAGGAAACGAAAAATCAACACTCATTACCTGTCATAGCATATAAATTACCATAGGTTTGGTAAAGGATCAAAACCTCCACCGCTTAGGCGCAAGTACTAGTCATTACTGTCGAAGAGGGCTTTTAAAGGGTTGTGGGGTGTAGGTGTAAGATAACATTAACGGAAACAAAAATAGATGGGATATATTTGGGTGGCTTTTGGGTGAATTTGGGGTGAAAGGGTTAGCTAATTATTTATAAGAATACACGCTGATTTGGTTGCTAAGCCAAGACTCAGACAAAGATATACAAACTCTACACAACTCTACATCAATCTCTTTCTTTTTCTTTTCTTGACTCTATGATAAACATAAACATAAGCAAATTGCAGTCCGTATATTTTTATCACCCTTTTTTTTATATACATTCTTTTTTTTGTACACTTTTGTCCTGCCATTGCTTAAACATATAATACATCATGGGGGTTTATAGTTACTCCCCTACACTTGAACTTTTACATACTCGATATTTACAATCTAACTAATAACCCGATTTGAGGTGGATCAACATAACATGGAGCTTATTGAGCTCTATTAGGGGTAATAAATTATTTCTTCCCTAATTCTTTATAAGATGAATACTACCATGAATCCTAATCGTCCTAAAATTGTATTTACAAGGATAAGGAATTAGCAACCGTGTACTCAAATAATTAACTTAAAACAATAATGTACTAAAAGCGAGTACATACAAGGTAGAATAAGGCGATTTGGGTGTAACAATTGGTTCAATGGTGAAAATGCTCTTCATTAATAGTCCGACTTAACCAGAAAATTACGAGAACCATGAAAAATGATAGGCTCGGAGGGGTGTACTAGGGGTATCCTGCACTAAAATTTAGTGCATGGCAAGGGTGTGGGATAGTTATATGATCGAGGTGACCACATCATAACAATTACAGGTTTACAACATAGGTTAATCCTGGTGCATTTTATCTAGCAAATCATAGTTCTCACTATGCAGTTTCGGGATGCATCATAAAAACAAGTTCTAGAATTTAATATACTACCGGTTCACTCATATAATTTAATACAGATACCAATGCTCCAGAAAATGCAAAAAAGACCATACGTACACATCCGTAACGACGGAATAGACACATATGACTGCGTTCGAACCTTAACTCGAACAAGCTAAAGGTAAAATTATCTTGGGTATCAAAAATGGATACTCGAATTTCTATAGATCTAAAGGCGAACCTCATATTTTTGGGGTGGAATTTTGAGGTTTTTTGTGCTAGTCATATAAATTCCTATCCATGAGACGCTATTAATACTCGGTTTTCGTCAGTTGGTGTCATAAAAAATTTAAATTTTGGTCAAAAATACCTTTTTTATGCTACGTTTCGATATATTACCCATCATTTTAAGGAACAAGCAAATGGCAATTGAATGAATAGTTTCTAAGGCTTATTTTCCCCTACATTTAAGTTGAACATTGTCCCCAATGTTCATAAAAGTACCCGTAAAAACGAATAAAGGGAAAAGAAAACAAGTAAAAGAAACTAATACTCCCCTGGTTTGCTTAATAATGGAGAAGAAACATGCGATAACTGGTTAGTTCGTCTCTAAGAGTCGTCCATGAAACTTCCTAAAGAACTTCCAACTCTTCTCGTCAAATATATCATGTAAATCACAGACAAGACAACTACATCAAACGTAGAATCAGCAGGATATGATAACTACAAACGAGAGTTTAGGGTTATGAATTTATGAAAATAGTAGAATATAATGATAAAGTGGGGAAACGATGATATAATCATAGGTTTCTGCAGGTTTACAGCAAAATTACAAATTTTAAATATTGCACATTTTATTTTTCAAAAAATACTTGAAAATTTTTTAATCTTCACATTGCTGGAGACGCGACGAACAAATATAACCGTCGGGTTTTAAATCCTACATCGTCTCCAAACGCACTGTGAAGATTTCCTCTTCGTTTTTAATGAGAAATTTACTGCACGCAATTTTATTAGTTATATCTGTAGAAAACACTGCATAAAAACCTGGGATTAATCATTACCATCATATGATTCAAAACTGACGCGAATTAATCTAAATAATTTATTTAAATGTTATAATCTAGTTCTTATAAACTGGATATATCCCCCTACACTTATTTTATGCAAAATACCTTTGGTTTGTAGATAAGAAAGTTACAACAAACAAAGCAAATGATTACAAAATGATTCAAACATATAAAAACCAACAATTAGAATAAAACACAAGACATCTCCTAAATGCGCGAAATGATAAATAATGGTTCTAATTATTAGTTTCCTTCGGATGAAGCGTTGTTTTTGTTCGAAGTCACAAGCCTGAACTCCTACCCTTATTTAACAGATAAAGGGGAGGGTTCCCCTATACTTGAGTTCAAGTGCGGGTGATAGTAACGGTACACATCACGATTGTGAGAAGGGGTCACATGCTGAAAAATCAGTTGTTGAATTATATGCTCCAAATGGTGTTTCTTAATATCAACAACCTTACTCCTCTACTTCTTTTGGCCTAGCGGGTGAATTAAATCCTCTTCCTAGAAAAGAAACTTTCTTATATTCTAATTCCCAATCATTTTCTATCATCTCCATATTCGAAAAATCAACACCTAGGGATCCACTTTGTCCTAATAAACCTGGTTTAAATCCATAATGTTTCTTAGGATCATCAATGCATGGGTGATAATAGCAATACGAATCCTTAGGTAGAAAGACGGCCACATGAGGTAAGGTGGGTGTATGAATGGTCTAATGTTCTACTCCCCTTCATCCTAAAACTACCCGGACTAGTGTTGATAGGGAAGTTTAAAGCCTCACTTCATTTCCTAACCTTATATCTAAGGGAGGACAATAGGTTAGGGTTGTGGTTGAAGCTACCGGTTCTTTAAAACTAAGAACTTCCCAGCTAGTAACTAAGAGTAGGACACGATTAAAAGTATTTCAAGCCAAATCCACTAGTTGTGGTTTTTCCGTCCAAAGGTTCTACCTCTATCGCGTTCCTAAATTCTACTTCTACTTCTTACCGGGCAAGTCACGGCGGTGTGTATACCTCAAAAATGATGGGAGGTACTTGTGAGTTGGGATTTTACCACCTTCCCATGCTATAAACCTCTATGCATCTCAAACCCAAACAGTTCTCATTTTCTAAACAATCTTTTTTGCTTGAGCCTTCAAATTTGCTACTTCTTGTTCAGAAATAATGTTAGGTAGATTGTCCCATTCTTTTTGGCCATGGGCGAAATTTCCTATGGCTTCCCAAGCTTCTTCACCACTTAATTCCCTAAGGTTCCCGTCTGCTGCAAAGTCAAGGTCTATTCGGGTATAGTCGTCGACATAATCATAAAAGAATTGAGTAAGGGACCATAAATCGAGGCCATGATGAGGGACTCTTTGGATTAAGTTTTTGAAATGAGTTCACGCATCATAAATAGATTCACCTTGATGTTGTTAGAATACCAAGGTATATCTTTGGAATGGGAAGGTTGTGGTTTGTGGTGGGTTTTGAAAGGGTGTGGTAGGTGGTTTTCATAAATCATGATGGTGAACGTAAGGAGTTACAAAAAAAAGAGTAAAACTACAAGACACTAATATAATGAAAATAAAATCTCAATTGAAACGATTCAAGCGAGTAGAACTAAGCTAAACTAAGTTCGAAACCTATATATTCCCCACGCAGCGGCGCCAAAAACTTGATGTGGAGGTTGTGAAGACTTCACACGAAGCTTTACAATCCCCTAGGCAGAGTACCTAACCATTGTAGTGTAGTAAGCAGAAACTAGGGGTTGTAATCACATTCTCCTAGAGGAATAGGTTGGGAAGGCTCGAACACGGTCTAACAGAATTCTAAGGGTTGAGAGAAGATTCTTTTTGTGTTTTTTTATATTTTAAGAAGCAAGGTAAATATCATGGTTTTGAGAGGTTGGTTTGTTTTAGCTAAATTAAACAAAATAAAATCTAACTACTCGTGATAACTTTAAATAATAAAGATATTATTTTAACCTAATCAATGCATCTGACTGCCATTAAGATCCTTCTCCTAGATCTTTCCCTTTGTCACACTTGTGATGATCTGTGTAAGTATTTCCTAAGTCATGAACGAATTACACGAACCCGCCGTCTATTTAATATTATATTAAGGCAACACACAAGTAAGGTAGTATGGAGACTATTACAAGGCCCCTAAGAGTATATTAAATGCATGTGAAATATCTTAAGAGGGATCAACCATATTAGGGGTAAGGTAGTATAAAGACTGTTACCGATGGTATCCTTTCTACACACTCGCGTTTCCCTAGACGTCTATGCCAATTTAATATCTTATGGCTAGTTTTCTAGAGCCTAACGCGCACATCCATCAACAAGAAGCAACATTAAAAGGATCTACAACCTAAGTTTCATGCAATCATAAGTAAATACAAAGGAGGGTTTAGCCTAACATGTTATAAAGAAAGCAAGAACATAAATCAATCAAACAACACATAGACATATTGAATGATTAATGATAAATAATCTTACTTGATTAAAACATGGATTGAAGGTAGTTACAATAGGGTTTTGAGGCCCTAAAAACGACCTAAAAAGCTGCTAGAATGACTAGGGTTCGTCTCCCAAAAGTTATACAAAGTTACACACTTAAAACCCTAAAATCGGTTTTGTATATATAGTAAAAACGGTGCGACGGCGTCGCTTTGAAGTCGTGACGCCGTCGCCACGTGGATGATTCTAGATCCTCTTTAAGTCGGCCACGTCCTGACGCCGTCGCTAGATCTCTGACGCCGTCACGATGAAGATCCTGACGCCGTCGCTTTATGATGGCGACGCCGTCTCCACGCGGTGTATGCACAATTCTTCATGATTTTTGGTGTATAGTCGTAATCTTGTCCGTTTCTTCTTTAAATGAGCCCAAGTCACGTGTATTTCCTTCAAATGCATTCAAGTGCTAAAAACCTGAAAACAAACGATTAAGCACATAATCTGAGCATATTTGCATGATTTAGAGGGTTAAATGGCCCCGAAAAATATATAAAATGACACCTCATCATGTCTACTATTGCTTAGATATACATTTGAACAATTGTAATTTATGAAAAATACTTATATTAGAAAAACAAAAAAAACCAATTAAATTGAGTAGCAATCAATACCATTTATCTATCGGATGTTGAGTCTGATCATTTTGAACCGTAAATTTGGTTGGATTTAACTTTGTAACGTCAGATGCTTCCATGTTATTGTAATTTAACGAATTTTAACCGATAGTTTATGGTTAATTTCCAATACAAGGCTCGGATTTTGAATTGCAACAAAGAGTGTTTCGTGCGTCTTTGACAGTGATAATGACAGATGCTTTGGTAGTTAGGGGTGCTAACTGGCATGTGAAATGATGATTTTGCCCCTCGAATTTAGTTCGTATATTGTTTGTTGTTTTAATCTATGTAATTAGCTATAACTAGATAGATAAAGGAGATTAACCTGCTAAGTTGCAAGTTTAGATAGATAAAGGAGATTAACCTGCTAAGTTGCAAGTTTTTCTGTAGTGTCTAAAATAACTTGACTCAGGGACGGATCTATTTGTTAAATATGGGGGGCAAGTGCCCTCATGGCTCATCGAAAAAGTCAAAAATTTAGTGTAATTTTGACCTTTTTTCGAAAGTGCCCCCCACTCGAGATTCAAATTGCCCCCCCACTCACGTATTAAAACCCAAATTCAACACATTAAAATCTTATAAATCTTTATCTCTAACTAAAAATACTTGATTTATCATTTCGATCTTAGTTTTTTCTTCCACATTTTGTTGCCATTGCCAAAAAAAAAAAAATTGCCCCCCACAAGCGATATTCCTGGGTCCGTCACTGACTTGACTCATACAGATAAACGTATGGTCGCAATTGTTATTAAGAATAATTACTCGTAGTATGTAGCTGGCGAAGTAAAGGAAGAGATTCAATAAAAAAAATAGAAAAACGAGACATATTTTTAGACACACATTTCAAGTGAAAAGTGAGAAGTTGATAAGAGATGCATCTGAAATATACGGTTATATTTATTTTTAATTCTTTTCATCTTAATATTTCTTATTCTACTCAATTTCTCATCTTAATTTTACTTGTTATTTACTTATTTATCATAAAATCAAGTAATGGATATTGAACATATGTAATTTTATTATGTATATTCAATTAAAATTTAGTTGAGCATTAGTCATTAATTACTAGCATACGAAGATACGATTTATTTATAATACTATATATAGCGAAATATATTTATTTATTTTTAATCAAACTTAAATGCTAC
>BQNB010130732.1:0-18893 GCA_026074375.1 Tanacetum coccineum
GTGACGTTAGTACTGTTGGTTTGATCAATATATACTTTGTATAATTATGCTGCTTTTGGGCTTTGAAGTTAATACTGTTGGGTTCGCACAAGGATGGTAACAATAGTATGTATGAGAAAATTTTAATACAGCTAGTGTCGTTCGAGAAAAAGAGTTAATACTGTTAGTTTGGTTCGATATCGGGTGACAAAGTATGTTTTTGGTTCTCAGCTGAATTATGCTTTTGGTTTACATGTTCTCAACAGGTTTAATGTAAAACCCTAAAATCAGAACAAGTGCAAAATTACCAAAATGCCCCTAATGTCAGAAAATTAAATAAAAGCATGAATAAAAATTCAATCAAGTGTTATAAATTATAAAGTACATCATGTGACAAGTATGAAATTTATATAAGATTAAAATATCTTATATTATGCAAGAAAAATAATTATTTATTATATATATATGTATTTTGCCGAAATAATTATAAGTTAATTACTTATATTATACAATTAAATGTTAAATAAAATAGGGAAATTATAAAATATTTTTGGCAAAATTAAAAACTGATTTAATCCCCTTGAATACCCAAAAATCTCAGCATTTTATTGTGTATATCTTTTTATATACAATTTACATTTGTAAACTTCTTAAAAACCATTTCCGAAAACCTAAATAATTTAGGTGGCGGCACAACATTTTTATACAGCAAGGGACGAATTTTCTAGGGTTCTTGGGAGTACAAGGGAGCTAAGAAAATTATTGGTTCATTGGTTTGAAGCTTGATTCGATTTATGGTGTTCTTTTGAATTCGAAATCCCTAGCCGAACTCAATAATTCATAAAATCATCCATAATTATTCAAGGTATTTTTATAACTCATTTTACATTATATAGATCTGATATGTTCATGAGAAAAATTACCATGCACGTTATTTTGATTTATTAAGCTTAAACATGATCTAAACCCTAAATAATTGCAAGAATTGTATTCGGCTCTAAATAAATTTATACTTTCGATTTTATAATTTTTATGACTTGTATATATCATGTATGAACCAGATAAATTGTTAGAAAAATTGTATAAAAGATTTAGATAATTATTGTGGAATTTTCAATTCTTGCCGATTTTGAATTATGAAGGAAATGAAGAAATAAATTGGAAAACGAATTAGGGTTAGGGTTTTTATATTTTTCCCAGGTCCAATGCATGCTAATGAATGTATAAAAATTATGTAATTATTGGGGGAAAATTTAATTAGGGTTTTGTGCATTTATTGGTTACCCGATTTGTGTTTTAAAAGTATAAGGGGGTGTTTTGTAATTTCTGAAACTTTGGGGACTGTTTAAGACATGTTAATATAATTTTTATAATCTGAGAAAAATAAGTTTGGGGGTAGAAAATGTCATTTTGATATTATTTTGGATTAAAAGTGATTAATTATGCATATTATGTAATTAGAAATTAATTAAATAAAATAAAGGGACTAAACTTGTAAATTCTGGAAAGTGTAAGGTCTGGTCAATAATTATTGTATAAGATCTGAATTTATCATATTTAAACCCATGAGGACTTGTTGTGTAATTTTGGATAATTAAAGATATAGTTTAATTAAATAAATGAAATACAAGGACTAAATATGTAAATCATGTAAAATTGAGGGTTTGACTTGTAAATACAGAAAATGGAAGGTATAAGCTGAATAAAATATGAAACTTTGATATTTACACTTTACACCTTGTAAGTTGTTGATTTTGCATGTTAAACCCTAAAATACGGGAAGTTGTCATATTAAACCCTAAACTTGCAAAATTGATATGTTAAGTTCCTAAATTATTCAAAATACTTTATAGGACCTAAAATGATGAATATGCTATTTATGGAAACCTGCTATTTATGGAAACCTGCTATTTATGGAAACCTGCTATTTATGGAAACCTGCTATTTTTAGAAAGCTGCTATTTATAGAAACCTGCTATTTTTGGAAACTTACTAAATAAGGAAAGTTACTACTTTTAGAATATCAAGTATAATAAGATACAAATCATGGTATCCAATAATCCAAGAAACATACAAGTATACTAATCAAGGAAAGTTACTAAAATAGGAAGCTGCTAAAAATGGAAAGTTACTAAAAATAGAAAGAAACTTAAATCATGCACAAGTAACTTATACAAGCTCTTTATCATGTAGCACGTGTGAAGACGGAGTGATATCTTTCTATTTCTTCCTTTCACTGCTTCATTGTCCAGGTACGGATATTCCGTCCTTTCAGTAAGGACATTCCTTCTATTCATGATTCATTTCCCCAGAACTGCTATGCTTCCCCATTTCTATGTTTTTGCCATGATTTATTCCATGTTTATCTCATGTCCCACTGCCCGAGCTATATATATATGCATGACCATGATTTATGTGACTTACCACCTAGTTATGGAGGTACCATGACCATGACACTTGAGGCACCTGTGTCATGACTCTTTCGCGTTGAGAGTGATTTCACGCGGCGTCCCTTTTCATGTTACTTTATTTCATGTCTGGCCATTATTATTCGGGGCGTATGGGTGCATCCTAGTTTACATGTTTATACGTTTCATGGTGATTGGTTGGTGTGTGCTCTACATCCCATCACATTGGAGTTGATCCCTCCACCCATTTTATTATAAGAGGTCACCCCTCTAGTACATGTTGAGGCATCCCCTCTACTTTATGCATGTATGCACGTTATTATTATGTATGATTATATGAGCTCGTGGGCAAACCCTTATTGCTATGTTATGCTACCTATGACATTCCATTATACTTTTACATCTTAACAACCATGTTTTACATGTTCATTGCTATTCTTCATGACATATTTCTCCAGGTTCCTCATGACACTCATGAATCTTTCCGCTGCTTTATATTCCTTATCCAGGACTTATGTTTATTATTTCATTATCATTATATCCGTTCACTGAGCGTTATGCTCAGCCGTATTCTTTTCATGTTTCTTACGGCAGGTAACTAGAGGGAGTTGGGCATGAGAGATTGTGCTTAGGAAGAGACCCTTTAGCTTCCCTTCTATTATCGTTGACACTTGCAAGACTTATGTTTTGGACACATGTTTTGTTCTTCAAACTTCCTTTACGTTTATGCATGTTAAACTTCATAATGGGAGCCGATGTTTGTTTCCGGCTTTCCACCTTGTTACGTTATCAGTTATGTTTTATGCCTTTTATGCTTTGATATGACACCATGATTATGACGTTTCGGCCTACTCTCCGGAGCGGGTTTGGGTCGTTACATAACTTCTAAGTCACTTGTAGTTGTCTGATAAATCTTCAGTGCAAAGTAGAATACAAAGTTCAATACAATGACGCATCATCATTTGACTATTTTATACAAAATTCTCATAATGCATTAACCTTTTATACAGTTTAATACATTCTCACACTACCACATTAATTTAATCATTTTAGCTACAAGCTCAAACAAATTGTGAACAAAACAAAAAGCCATGAGTCAACTATATGCGTATAAAAGTGGTTTTGTACATAGACATACTCACATTTGTGCATTTGTTGATGTGGAGACTCACAATGGTATTGAACATTTAATCCCCTGACAAAATTTTCATTTACACGTTGTCACCTAAAGCTGGTTGTGGATGCCCTTAATTAGACATGTTTTTTTTTCTATTCCACTACAAATAAATTAAGTTAATTTCATATATACTCAATTTAAACTATTAAATGTCATATTTACCCAAGTATATATCAAAATGTCATATATACCCAATTTTAGTATCATATTTATCATATCTATCCATTTTGTTAATAAGAATCCGGATCGATTGAGAAGGTTTTTATTTTGAGAAAATTAAGAAGGTTTTTAAAAATGATAGATTTTTAACTTTGATTCAAGGTTTTCAAGTGTAAAACTCATTTTAATGTGATTATAATTCAAAATTTGTAAAAAAAATCCGAATCAATGTTAAAAAACATCTCGTTTTTGCAATATAAGTAAAATACTGAATCTTCTATACAAATTTAAGGAATCATTATCATAACTCGATTTTAGCAATGATTTGTGAATCAAATTTGTGATTTATAGTTTTGATTCACTATTAAATGATGTTTACTTGTAAATCAAATCAAAAAATATGAATCAATTTGCTCAAACGTAGATTTCTCAATCTTCTCAAAATAAAAACCTTCTCAGCGGAACCGAAGCCTTGTTAATAAACCATTAAAAATAGTTTTACGTTATTAAATACCCATTATACCCTTAACACAAACACCAAAGTCTTCATAGACACTTTTGGTAAAAAAAAAACAAAAAACGAAAACACTCTTAGCTGAACCAAACAAAACCTATGGAACCATGTCTAACTTCATCCATAGTGCTGCAAATTTTTTTATTTTATAGAAAGGGAGGATTTCTATATTAAACAAATAAGAACCCACTAATGACAACGATTTACATACAATTAAAATAGAAGTTATGTAGATTGCTAACCGTTTAGAAAATTAATTGTAGTGCTGAGTAACAAGAGTTATAATTGCAGCATGTTTTATTACTATGGAAGCCTTTAGCCTTTTAGTAACAGTTTTTTTTTTTTACTTCGAGATGAAGATAAACAAAAAGCACCATATTTACTGCCAATTAAGAAGGATAAATTTGTCAAAATATTTTCCCTTGATACTATTTAAGAATTTTAAAATGATTAAACTTGTATTTTGGGTAAATATGACAAATTTTGTAGTTATATTGGGCATATATGACATTATAATTTTTAGTTGGGTAAATGTGACATTTAAAAGTTTAAATTGGGTATATATGAAATTAACCCAAATAAATTTGTCGCATCAAACAATGAGAGGTCGAGGGTTCAGACATCGCTAGACATGTACATTTATGAGCGGCTAGAGAAGGGTCGGAAATGCTGAGATTAACCCTGAAACCGTCTGCCTTTTCATAATGTAGGAGACATAAATAACCTGGTTATGCCTATGGGGGTGCCAATGATTGAACCATCGACATTGTGCTAGCTTGTTAGGTGCAAAAGTGCCGTCTCTATTATCAACTGAGTTACACGTCATTGGCTCAAGAGCGTATGTGTACGTTGCAAATTTTTAAAACTTCTTAGTTCTGACTTCTCTATTCTAATACACGAAAAGTAGAAAAAAATACAACATAGATTACTTAATACAGAAAGTCAAATAATCAATCTTTTAAAAAGAAAAAGCTAAGACAAAAGAAATTCTTAATGTCGTACTAGGATATGCCTATATCCACCATGATGATACTATTAAAAGATAATTCAAAGTTAAAGTTCGTTTATCTTTATTACATATAATTTAGTAAATATTTAAGACATAAACGTTTTTAAATAAAAAAATGATTGTGTTTCTTTCTTAATGGAATTAGTTGTGCTTTTGTTATGTAAGTTTTACCGACAACGTAAGAGATGTGAGAATTACTTCACATTATATATACTTAATCGTTTTTGAAGTAATATATTTAACGTGTGTAAAAACTTTTTACCAAAAAAACCTATTTAAATACTAATTCAACCGACTTTCTATAGACTAAACATGTGTTTTTAAATCTAAATGCACAATTAACTAGTGTCATGTGGACATGTGGTATTAAAACAATTTAGTAGAGGATTTACCAAATCCACTTCTTTTTGGTGTCCTAAATCTTTATAAAACAAGGTAGTATAATGTTTGGATAAAATGGTTGCAATTAGTATGAGCAATATCTGGAAGAAATGAGAAAAAAGGTAAAACTGATGTCATCCAACTGTATTTATCGAAAGTAACGGTCATCAATGATCGGCCTAAAGTCTTCAACATGATATATTCAAACTTCATCCGAATTTCTTTTTACAATATATTCTAGACATCTTATACGTAAGCTTCCAAGAGTAGAGAATAACATTCGTTTTACCATTCTCTTGTTTATCGAGGTGGTCGATTTAGACCGAGTCATATGTAAGATTTAACAATTTGACGGCTTAAAATAATGGCATTCTATTCGAAAGAAAAATGCTTTACAGTATCTTCATACTTGTGGTTCCTGATTGACCTTACTATTCTACTAATTATGTATGAGTGAAAAACGTCTAGCAAGGAGCTATGATTACAAAACAATAATATAAGGGGTTTTTGAGCATTCGTTTCCAGTCCAACGAGGCTTTAGATCTATACTACCCCAATAAAAAGAACTAGTAAATGACATATATCAATAAGCTCGACGGTCCGAAGGTTTTCTCTCGTCAAATAGGAGCTTGTTTCGATAGATGCGCAAACGTACCACCAAATGGAATACCAAACTCTTTCAGAACATCTTTTGAGTTTTGGAATCCATACAGTTATTGAAACAAGCCAAGACTTTCATTCTGGGCCTTATGAGTTCAAGTTTTTTGCGTGATCTAAATTTCCACCAGCTCAAAAACCCTTATGAGCAATGTCCCCGATACCAATCCACACCTAAAGAACAAAGTGGTCCTGTCGATTTCAATAGCATATATCACAAAATGGGACACGACATATCCTGAATGTCAATACCTTCTACGAGAAATGTTGAACCTGGTAGGTAAAGCATCGGTCATGATTTTCCAGGCAAGAACGTTGATTTTTATATATCGGGAACAACACTTTAACCCATCTATGTTTCATCTCCAATATTCGAAGCGGCATATCTCATCGATAACGTCTACGAGCAGAGGCCACCGAAAATATACCTTACTCTTCAAATCCCAATCATCTGTCTGCGGGGGCGAAGGCAACGAAGTGACAGAACGAAACCAATTCTCCAAGCTGTCGTAATTGAATTTTGCTCGATACCACCCCCGCTAGGAATTTGACCGAAGGAGCGGACCAAACTCGTGTCGCCTATCTTGGAACTAACAGTAACATCCTTTGAGGATTCACGCTACGTAATAATCTGGTGAAAAATGTCTGTTAAAACTGCCCCTAGTATGCCAATGATCCAAACCAGAATTTGGGTAGACTCCCCGTTTCCCATCTTATGAGTCAGATAATCATAAACCGTAACAGAACTTTTTCTAGGAGATATCGAACTTCAGACTCACTCAAATCGAAAGCCAACCTGATTAGCCAGTAGAAGTCCATTCCGAATTAGAATTTTAACCCACACCGCACACCGTGAATAGCCACAATTATGTATGAGTGACATTTGTTTTACTAACGAGTTGGAATTTAACCCGCGCGTTGCGGCGGGGGCAGTACGCTCTTTTTTTATAAATAAAGTTATATAGAAAGTCGTAAATAGATAAAAGCTCGTTTTGTAAAGTTTTTTTTTTCAGTTTGAGTCGCTGGTTTTTTTTTTACTTTGGGCCAAATTTACGTATGTCAGAAACATTGCAATATTGAGCTCGTTTTGTTCACAATTCGAAGACCTTTCCGCGTGTATTTTTCCGCGGGTATTTTTTGATCTGAATGAATCGGTAGATATGTGTTATATATTTAATAAATAAAGTTTATTATATAAAAAGTCGTAAATAGGTAAAAGTTAAGGGTCCGTTTTGTAATTTTTTTTTTATGTTGGGCCAGATTGAGGGAAATTTTTTGGGCCAGATTTTGGGCTAGTACCGTGTACTGTAGCACAGGGGATTTTTTTTTTTTGTTTGGGCTAACTTTTTGGCCCGACACTGTAGCGCACTGTTGGTCAATGGTTGGTCAAACATTTGTGAATGTATTATATGGAGTAATCTTTTCTTAATCTCATTGATAGTAGTAGTGATCTTGTTGTTTAGGAAGATTGTTGTGTACATTGTAGAATATGAAATATAATGTAAGATGTATATAGAATGTAATCCTGTTTTCCGTAATTACATATCCTTAACACATGGTTGGTATTTATATATAACAATTGAGATTATGATTAGAATGAGATTGGGATACACCTCATACACAAGATAAGGACAACTTAATTGAAAACTAATTGATAACTAATTGACAGCTAACACTCCCCCGCAATCCGAGTGGCGAAATCGCGAAAGCTCGAACTGGAGTAGATAATTAAAAAAGAGAAAAATAACAGTCGTGCGGAATAATACCTTAAGACAAATCACCAACACAAATTACGAGGAAAATTCAAAAGTATCCCAATAACGGAGAAATAATACAAATTAATCTCACCCAACACAAGATATAATAAAAAGCAAAATAAAATGATTTTTTTGTTGGCTGTCAAATGGTCCGACGAAGATAACTCTACCGGTGTGTCCATCATATTTTTTTCTCTGACCCCACTTGTTGATGTTGGAAAGCCCCATGCCCCTTCACAGTTCACACCAAGCTCGTAGCTCCCACCAACCTTGTTGTTGTGACCTAATTTTCAGTTTCTTTTTATACTTTTCTCTACCTTTATCATCACAATATCTTATCAACACAAATAACCTAATCAACTTCTATATGATAAAACAAGAATAAAAGGCTACGGTCCACACTTTCCAGTAGCACAGTGATATGCAACTTTTAAGAACACCACTTCATTAACTTTCATATACCACTACAAATCTCATTCCTCAACAATCACCTAACAAACATACAAAAAAAACACAAATCTGAAAGATAGGAAATTCGGTCCATTGGGTGTATTCTTCAAGAGAGAACTCAACCGTAAGTGGCACTTGATTTATTGAATATTTACAGCTAATAAAATAAAAGAAAAAGGTACGTTTAGATACCCGTCCGGATCATCGGGCTGACTTGCCGATGAACCGGAAGGGCAGCTATTTTGTGGATTAAGGATATTTTAAGCCTATACCATGTAGAATATGAAATATATTATAAGAGAGTAATATAGAATGCTAATGTGTTTCGTATATCATTCCTGAACACATGGTTGGTATATATAGATTACAATAAGATTATGATTAGGATGAGATTGGGATACACTTCATACACAAGATAATGACAACTTAATTGACAACTAATTGAAGCTAAACATACATAATCTAGGAGTATAGAACTCATATTCTTCTTGTTTAGAGTTAAAGTATGGTATTTGTTTAATGGACAGTCATACGGAAGCTGATTGAGTGATAAAGAAAACTTAAAAAGAAAAAAATGAGAATTCATTATAACTAAATATTAAGATTTTATCGATTTGGATTAGAACAACTTATTCATTTAGATGCATTTCACATTAATAGTTTTTCTAAGTGATTTGAAGTAAAAAAACGCGTGCAAAGTATACAGCAACAAATTTTAGAGAGGATGGAATAATACATAAGGATTCATCTAACTTGATGAAATGCTCTAATAAATGTATAATCCATCTAATTTGGCCATAAGAAAAAATATTAAAGAGTCATCTAACAAATTAAGTGATTCATCTAATTTAAGTCGATGCATCACTTTTTTTTTCATTCAACTTTTCATGCATTTATGTAATATACAAGTTTAATATCAAACTCTCAGAATCCCATCCCGATTTTTTCTTGCTTTTAATTACGAATAATGTATAACCAAAAAAACTCTTTTTCTCGTTTTTTAGATCCATTTTGTCATACTCTAACGAACCTACCATATTATTCTAACTAGTAACGAATAGCCACACGTCTTACCTTTAGCACACTACGACGGCTAGGTACACTGCCTAGGGGTTGTAAACCTAGGTGCTGCAACCGTCGCATTAATTCAACAAACATGTTCATAACTAGGCTAGCACACGAGGGTGTTAGCCCATAATCTAAGCAAATATAACAATGTTTTAATTAAACATAAACATAAGGAAGTCATAATGAATTTGATGTGCAAACCAAAAGATAACTAATGTTATGGTGATTGAGGATCTTCCTTTATGACTTTAGCTTCCAAGAGGTGTAAATTAGCCCTAGGGATCTCTAGTAATTAACTCGGAAAGTGGGAGATGAGAATAGGTCGAGTTAGGGTTTGTTGTATAGATGTGTCTTTAACCGACATTGATACGGCGTACCCACGAAACACAAATACGCAGTATCCACTCTTTAATTGCATATCTCCTTTTTCTCTGTGTGTGGTCTTCCCTTTCCGTGATTTTTTAATCAACAAATTCGGAGTTCGGACGAAAGAGTTATGACCAAAATACTAAAACGACTTCTAAGGACATCACTTAAACTTGATTTCATCTTTTGACTTCGTTTCTTCACTTGATTCTTTTACGAGCCATCTATAATCAACTTGGATACAAGTTTGTCCTTCCTTGAGTAGTTTACGTTACAAAACCTCAAATGGACTTGAGTTCTTCGTGTCTCGATTTGTCATCCATTCTTGATTACTTGATTTTCCTTTAATTCATGTCAATTTCAATGTCTTCTCGTCAACTGCTCCATATTGTACCTATAATACAAATAGATAGCACTTAAGTACCAAATTATATAAATACAATGACTAAAAACAATAAGCGTGGAATAATAATGTATAAAATACAAGGCTATAATAGCGTGAGGCGTGGCGTAGCGGCATGGCCAAGCCTCACGTCTTTGGAGCCATAGCTAGTCATGGCGTTTTTAAGGCGTGACTTAAAGCGGCACAAAATATAAAAATATTTATAAATTTATATATTTATATCAAATTTCAAATATATTGATTTTACAAAACGCGTCATACATAAGGAATAAAGTAAAAAAACTATCTTTGTATGTAACTTTTTTCCTTTCTATAAAAAAAAAAAAAAAAAAAACGAATTATTTATCGAAATTGATTCAAAAAAGCCTTCACGGAGCATCATGTCTTACGCGTATTAACACGTTTTTTTCACTCATCATTATCAAACGTCACATGCCTTAAGCATGGACGGAAACTTCCATAAGACCAGGGGGTGGTTGTGGCCCCCCCAAAAAGTTTACTCCCAAGTACCATTTACTAAGTAATTATTCATTAGTTTTGTGCAAAATATTAAGGTTTAATAGTTGGGCCCCCCTAAAATATGTAATTTATATTTTGGCCCCCCCTCCGACAAATGTGTTTCAAGTCCGTCTCTGTCCTTAAGCATACGCCGCCTTGGTATGTTGCGAAGCGGAAGGTCACAAGAAGTGGCCATCGCGCTTTTGCGAGACCTTAGCGGCGCTATTACGGGCTTTTTAGAACCCTGCTAAAATATGAACTTACATGATGACATGCATGCATTTATCTCTATGCATGTATAATATATGCAAACTTTTACGTGAATCCTAAAGTCTCACTTTTGCTTCACCGAGTTCACATCATATATTGGTCTCTATAAATCCATTTCTTCATGCATATCTTTGTATACCTCTCAATAAACTAAAGAACCATGTCTAAAGCCATCACCCTCATCCTTATAGTAGCCCTTCTCCTATCCTCGACACTATCTTGCGACGCCCGCTCCATAACAACTATCCCGAAGGCTGCAACATCCGCCCCCACCACCATCACGGTCGTTACTAAATCCGAAAATAAGTAAGTAAAGTATACTCTAAAAGCTAGTTAATTAATTTGGCCACTTTTATTTAACTTCAAGTTTTAATACTTGTTATTCTTACAGGATGATGTTGATGAGAGCTGTGAAGGTGTTAGGAAAGAAGAGTGCCTGACGAGACGCACACTTGCTTCTCCACCTTGACTTAATATATCCCCAGGACAAAAATCCATGAAGAAAGGATGCTGGTGTCGTATGAGTTCATATTTTGTTAATTAGTTATGTTTCCAAAACGACTATGCATGTAATCTAATGATGCTTAATTTAGTGGCAGTTTGCTTGTATGAAAAGAAATTAAATAAATTAACGGAAAAGAATTTGAGTCAATTTTTAGTTGCGCGATTTCCTTCACGTTCATAAAATATAATGAAATTGCTATACAAAATCAGTATCCAAAATTCGTCTATATTGTAAAGACCAAAATTGTTCTATCAAATTATGTGACAGGAAACCTAATTTGGTGCCTTATTCCTGATAAAAAAAGTTTAGTCATTAAGTTAAAATTGTAAAATAGCTTTTCATGATGGCTATTGGTTCTTGAACTTCCAAATAGAAAAGATAATTAATTCTTGAATTACACGGACCAAATTTATGATTTCTCATGCACCATAAGAAAGATTTTTATAGACTAAACCAATGCACATATAGCGAAAAGGATAAAACTATTTTATAGAATTGTGACGAATATTTCTGTTGCTTCGAAGTTGTCTCATGAATATATGGGTTCTTCTTTGCGTCGTTCTCCAAGGGCACTACAACATTTGCCCTTTTCCCCGGCGACAATTTGGGGCATCCCCCATCAACTTGTCGTTGGGGATACATTTCCCCAGCGACAAGTCGCTGGGGAAAGCTCGCAAGGGATACGTTCCCCAACGACGATCCCCAGCGACAAGGTGGGCCCCACGTATTTTTTAGTCAAACAACTAGTGTCACCGTGGCACACATTCCCCAGCGACATGTCGCTGAGGAATCTCAAAGTTAAAATTAAGTAATTACGACCCTAATCCAAACGAGTAATTAATTACCGGTTATCCCCGGCGACATGTCGCCGAGGAAAATTCTCTCTTATGTTGACTTGTCAACGCAATGCAAAGAAATTGTCTTTTTTTTCGTGACTATCCCCGGCGACATGTCGCCGGGGATGATACTGCATATTTTTTTTATTTTGGTAATAAAAAAGCCCAAACCAATCGACCATATATTTTTTTTAACTAACGTGGTATCCCTAGCGACATGTCGCTGGGGAAAATAATGTTCACGTCACCACAAACGTTATTAACACTAATTATTTTTTTAAAAAACTAACAAAGGAATCCCTGGCGACATGTCGCCGGGGAAAACGAAGCAGGAAAAATTCCTGCCACGTTTTACGTACAAATAATTGGTCAAGATATAACGATATTATCCCCGGTGACATGTCGCCGGAGAAAAGTTTCGATTTCTTTGACTTAATAAGTCTACGAGAATTGGTGCCACGTATGACCAATTTTTGTCGTTTAACGACTTTTCCCCAGCGACAAATGTCGCCGGGGAAAATGCCGTCACATGTTCCCATATTTCTTGTAGTGGGGGTGGTGCTGAGCAAGCTCAGTTTTCTGAGCCATGTTCTATTGTGGAGGGTACTTTTCTCCCGTTATGCGAGATAGATGGGTGTGGACGTTAGAGTGCTCAAGTGAGTTTTATGTGGCTTCGATTAGAAGGTTGCTAGATGATAGTTTATTGCCGGAGATTTCATCCAAAAACTCGATGGATTAATGCAGTTCCTATAAAGGTTAATGTTCATGCTTGAAAAGTTAAATTGGATTGTTTACCTACTATGATCCATATCTCTTGTAGGTATGGAGATTGATTCTATTCTTTGTCCAAATTGTGGCAAGACGGCAGAATCTACTAGGCATGTATTTTTTGCATGTTCGATGGTGAGAGAGCTTTAACGTAAGGTTGCTTTTTGGTGGGATTGTATCTTCGTTGAGGTTTCTTCATTTGAGGAATGGGTGGATTGGATTTCGAATCTTCTAATGCATTCTAACCTCAAACAGTTGTTAGAAGGAGTTTGCAATATTATTTGGTGGTTCGTTTGGAGTTTTCGTAACAAAACTCTTTTTGGTTCGGGTTCTCCTTCAAAAGTAGCCCTTTTCGATGATATAGTTGCTCGTTCATTTTATTGGTGTAGATTTAGATATAAGACTTCTTTTAGTTGGTTAGATTGACTTAAAAACTACTCCGTATTATCTTATTTTTTTAATTTTTTAACTTCTTGCTAGCTCTTTAGTGATATTCGCCCTTAAAAAAAGAATTGTGACGAATAAATATGAGTATATTTTATGGCCAAGAAGCACTAAAACCACATCATTCTCTTCAAAGTTAAGTTTAAGAAAACCTTTGATTCTTTAAGTTGGTCCTTCCTCAATTCAATCACGAACAGGGCCGTCTTTGAGGGATACGGGTGGTTCTGGGGTTGGGCAGAGTGGTGCGACCGCACATGGCCTCAAAAAATTTAGAGGCCTCAAAATTAGCCCCGTTAACAATTATATGCATGTGTACACGTATTTTTTTCGAAGAAAACAATGTTTAGATGATAAAATATCTTTATTGAGTAATATGTTAAACGTTTATATAACTAATTTGCATTATGTTTTATAAATTGTGACACTTTATATATAACATTTGTTTTTGAAATGCCTCATTGTCTAATTTCGCACAGGGCCCTCAGAAATTTCAGAAATTTAGAGACGGCCCTGATCACGAATCAAATGGGGTTTGGTCCAAACTGGATGAAGTGGGTCACCTTTTGTCTTAGATCAGCATACACTTCGGTCTTAATCAACGGATCGCCAACAAAATAAATCAAGATTAGTTATGGTTAAGATAAGGAGACCGTCTCTCACATTTTTTTATCTTAGTGATCGAAGCGTTGAATGTGGTATTTTGGGGTGCAAAAAATAAAACCATCTATAAAGGAATTGAAGTAGGAAAGGATAAAATCCACATGTCTCATCTTCAATTTGCGGAAATGCGCTAAGCATGGGGGATTGGTCTCTTCCTAATGCTAAAGTCATTTCCCGAATCCTCATTTGCCTCTGTTTAGCTTTTGGTCTCAAAGTTCACTTCAATAAAAGTTGATGACGTATAGTATGGACCCCAAGCTTACTGGGCTTAGTCCATAATATACGCATATGGGCCCAGGCCCAATACAACAAATAGCCGGACTACTAGGCCCAACATGGGTTATGCTCCAGATACTCCGAAGACGCACGTGAGTATCTTCAAAACCGCACCCGTTGCATCTCCGCGGACAAACACTGACCGCGGAAGGATACTTGCGTCCGCAGACACGATTACACGTGGATCCTTGCCCGACAACGGACCCACTCCGGCCACCAACAGTTACAAGTGAAATACTAGGAAACCCTGGTATTGGGCTTGCCTATAAATAGGGGTCGTTTCACACCCCAAAAAGGTACATTCTTTCTAATCATTAATACACACACACACACTCTGACACTCTCTGACAAACATGTGTACTTACTCTCATGCCGAAGCTTAATCGCGAGGTCCGCCCCGCGGTAAGGCTAACGGTTTACTCTCATTTGTGCAGATCATCCTTTCATTACTTGGATTAGTACAAGATCTACATCATAGCCCGTTCACCGGCCCAATCCACCAAGTGATCTAGACTCATATTCACCCCCATACACGGCTTTTGTACTAACAAGTTGGCGCCATCCGTGGGACCGATATAACTGCGTTCCTTGAAAATACTCACCATGAGCAATCACGAACAACCTACCCCTAGCCATCCCAAGTCTGATGTGCGGAATACGGCAGGGAAGAACAAACAAACTCCCCAGGGTTCCGCGAGAACTACATCCGCTGTAGATCTCGAAGAGTTCTGCGAAAAGCACTATGAGAAACTACTACCAATCATGGCAGATAAGTATGAGTATGAGCAGAGAAAGAAAGAAAAGCTGGAGGAAGTAAAAGCGAGGCTTGACTTTGGCGATGCCCGGAAGAAGAGCACTAGGGCGCAGGAATCAGCGTATTCTGAGTCCAGGACAATATCGCCAAGAAGACAGAGACGCTCTCGCAGCCCGCGCCACAATCCTAGCGTCTTCACTAGGTTGAGGCGTGAAAGGTCAAGATCGCCACGGCATGAATACAAGAGCAAGGCAAGAAGAGAAAGCACCGTGTTCAAGAGACTCGGAAGCAGAGGACGGAGCACATCCGCGCACTCCGATAGCCGTCAGGAAAGCTCAAGGTATACGGAAAATCACTCTGAAAGCGAAGATAGTGAAGGAGGGCACTGGAAGTCTAAATTACGAAGAAAAAAGTCCAGTGTCGAAGATGATGATCTCTCCCAACCTTGGGTATGTGCCGAGACTGATCCGTTCACGTCTCGAATCCGTCACTTCGACTTCCCAAAAACGCGAATGCCAAGTCATGTAAAAACATACAACGGAAGCGAAGATCCTGAAGATCACTTGAAAATCTTCCAGGCAGCAGCAAAAACGGAGAGGTGGGCCATGCCAACATGGTGTCACATGTTTAATTCCACACTCACCGGAAATGCTCGGGTGTGGTTTGACGATCTTCCCCCAGAATCAATAGACAGTTACAACGATCTAAGAGAAGCATTCCTGAAAAACTACCTCCAACAGAAGAAGTGCATCAGAGACCCAATAGTGCTCCATAACATAAAACAGAGAGACGGAGAGTCCACAGAAGACTTCATACAAAGGTATAAGTCGGAAAGTGGAAATGTTAAAGGAGCACCGGAATGCATGAGAATCTCCGGATTCGTGCACGGAATCACAAATCCTGAACTTATCAAAAGATTTCATGAGAAAATTCCAAAAACAGTAGACGAAATGATGCAGGTGGCCACATCTTTTCTTCAAGGGCAAGAGGCGGCCTCAAACCAAGAAAGAGAATCTCTGGATTCGTGCACGGAATCACAAATCATGGAAAACTCATCAAAAGATTTTCACGAGAAAATTCCAAAAACAGTAGACGAAATGATGTAGGTGCCACATCTTTTCTTCAAGGGAAATGGAGGCGGCCTAAATCAACGGAAGGAAAACGTCCTCGGCCTAGAGACACCAGGAAGGGGCGTATAGCAGAATTCCAAAAAAGGCGGTGGTAGGCTTCCGCAGCCACATAAGCAAGAGAAAATGCCAGACAGGTTCACTCTTCTCAACAACAAACCCCGAAGGAGATTTGGCCTTAGAGAATTGAAAATTCAAAACCCACCTCGTATGGACAACTCCGGTTGAAAAAGCGAAACGCAAACAAGTTTTGCGAGTTTCACGGAGAAGTGGGACATATACATATGATGTAACACATCTAAGAAGCAAATTAAAGATTGCTCATAATCTGGGAAACTGTCGCACATAATCCGGGAGCTGAAGCAAAGCAATGGAAAAGAACAGCCGAAAAAGAAAGGTGAAACCTCAGGCAATTTTAATGATTCAGTCACGACAAAAGGTAATAAGGCAAAAGATAACTCAAAGCTTTACCCATCCAGAAATGTTGTTTCCACATTTACGGGCGATGAAAACGGAGGCGGAAGGCCCCTTAATAATAGAAGCGGAGATTGGAGGCCATCAAGTGCACCGCATATGTGTTGACGGAGGGTCATCTTTTGAATTTCCTATGAGCACTTAGAAAACCACAAAATAATATACGTTTCTTTGCAATCAGTCTGTAGAAATATCACCCTAGAAACAAGAGATTAGTTTCTACTACCTTCATTCATATTTTCAATGAGTCCACTTCAACTCTCATCCATTCTGAAGAGCTTTAGTATATGATGTGTTGCTCAAGTTTCAGCGGGTGAAGAACTCGTAAAACTTTGTTGACTGATGAACGTATAATATAGACACCAAGTCATGGGGCTTGTTCATAAATTACATATATGGCCCAGGCCCAATGCAACAATAGCCGGGACCACTAAGCTCGATAGTGGGTCACCTCAAGTTATTACAAAGACCACGGTGGAGTACCTTTAAAAGCCGTACCTTGTACATACCCGGGAAAACAGGATTGCGGAAGGATACTCACGTCCGCCATACACACGGAGTACATGGGACCATTGCCCGACTAGGGACCCCCACATCGGCTTACGAACAGTCGCAAGCGAAATATTAGGAAACCCTAGTATTGGGCTTACCTATAAATATGGGTCATTTCACACCCTAAAGAGGTACATTCGACCCTATCATTAATACACACACATACTCTGACATTTTCTGATTCTATGACAAACATGTATACTTACTCTCACACCGGAGCTTAATCGTGGGGTCCGCCTCGCGGTAAGGCTAACGGTTTACTCTCATTTGTGCATATCACCATCTCACTACTTGGATTAGTACAAGATCAACATCATAACCTATTCCCAAATCCATCTGATTACTCAATCCAGATTCACACTTGCCCCTACACGGTTTTTGTACTAACAAGTTGGCGCCATCCGTGGGACCGATATAACAGCGTTCCTTGAAAATACTCCCTATTGAGCAACCAACGAACAACCTACCCCAGACATCCCATGTCTGATGTGAGGGAATACCTCTAATTTATAGGTAGGGGAATAACAATACAAACCCTACTAGGGCTCTGCAGTGGACTCCATCGTTGTAGATGTCGAAGAATTCTACGAAAAGCACTATGAGAAACTGCTACCAATCATGGCCGATAAGTATGGGTATGAGCAGAGAAAGAAAGAAAAGTTGGAGGAGGTGAAAGCGCGGCTTGACTTTGGCGATGCCCGGAAGAAGAGCACTAGGGCGCAGGAATCGGCGTATTCTGAGTCTAGGACAATATCGCCTAAGTAAGACATAAAGAAGCTCTCGCATCACAAGCGCTCACAATCCTAGCGTCTTCACTAGGGTGAGGTCCGTGAAAATGGTTCATGATCGCCATGGCATGAATGAAATACAAGAGCATAGGCATGGAAGGAAGTACCGTGTTTTAAGAGTCTTCGGATAGCAAGACTCGGAAGCAGAGGACGGAGCACATCTGCGCACTCCGATAGCTGTCAGGAAAGCTCAAGGTATACAGAAAATCACTCTGAAAGCGAAGATAGTGAAGGAGGGCACTGGAAGTCTAAATTACGAAGAAAAAAGTCCAGTGTCAAAGATGATGATCTCTCCCAACATTAGGTATGTGCCGAGATTGATCCGTTCACGTCTCAAATCCGCCACTTCGACTTCCTGAAAACGCGAATGCCAAGTCATGTAAAAACATACAACGGAAGCGAAGATCCTGAAGATCACTTGAAAATCTTCCAGGCAGTAGCAAAAACAGAGAGGTGGGCCATGCCAACATGGTGTCACATGTTTAATTCCACACTCACCGGAAACGCCCGAGTGTGGTTTGACGATCTTCCCCCAGAATCAATAGACAGTTACTGTATTATGCTTCTCTTAGTGGGGCATAATACAGATGAATGCAACCATCTAAGGAAGCAA
>BQNB010130733.1:0-11846 GCA_026074375.1 Tanacetum coccineum
AATTTTTTTTAATTAAACAAAGGGTTAATTAAAAATTGTCAATATTCATTCTCACAAAAACTGACCAAAAATCGAAGAAAATTGTTTTTCTCAGAGGGCGGCCCCCTTAAAATTAAGGGGACCGGCAGTGTAAATTGGGCGGCCCCCTTTAATTAATTAAGGGGACCGGCCACTGAAGAAAAAAAACACCCATTTCAGACGAATTTTTTTAACCCAAACGCCATTTCACTCTTCCCTTTCTTCCTTTGTCCACTATGACGAAAACCCAACTCCATTACCATCAAAATCAAAACTTCAAATCATCCAATTAACCAAAATTCGCAAGGGGTAATCACTAACAAATCAATCAACAACGTTTATTGTGACAAAATACCAAGAGCCACTACCACCGATATATCCCTTACTAAATTCTACATCCCAAAAGTATCCAAAATCCCCAGCATATCTCCTACCATTGCCAAATTCTACAAATCCATTGAAAATCGCAACATTTACGAAGGTCGTATTGTTGATCAAGCCTATTACAAATCCAACAACATCGAGAGTCTCTTCACAAACATTCGCTTCAATAGTCAAGTCACGGTTCAAACCGATGAATATGGCTATCTTATCATCTCTTTTATGGTTCAACATGAATTCATAACTCTCACTCTTACTTAATTTGTTCAAATCCTCAAAATTCCTTACAACGGTTAAGCCGTTTTCACCAAAGAGTGGGACCTTGAATCTCTTGAGTATTCTCAAGAAACCGAGGGACCATACTCCACCGACCTTCCTACTCCTGATGATATTCGTCGACTTCTTGAATTGGAACGTGTCATGGTAGACCATACCATTAAGATTTAAACCGTCACTCTTACTCTAAATCAAATCCTCACTAAAGAACAAAAAAAAAAAAAAAAAAAAAAAAAAAAAAAAAAAAAAAAAAAAAAAAAATAAAAAAAGCCGACATGAAGCATGGAGAACTACATTCGAGAGAATAAGTTTGGACTAGGAGACAACGGGGACCATCTCCCCGCTTGTCTTGCTCACATGTTGTATTGTGTTGTTGTCGTGGAACAATACAATCTTGCTTACTTCTTTGTCAAATGAATCGAATGTGCTAGAGCAAATCCAACCGCCAATCTTCCATATGGTATGTTCTTGACTCGTCTTTATCGACACATCATGGAAGCATATCCTCATCTCGACAATGGCATTTATGACATTGTTGATCGAGTCATGCATCCTCTTGCTCTTAAACAAACTCGAAGACCTCGAAGTGATCGTGGCAAGGCACGTCATTCTGTCTCATCCTCATCTTCTCATCATCACGGCACCTCATCGCATCAACATGATGATGATGATGATGTCGAAACTTCTCGTGCAAGTACTTCATCTCCTACCACCTATCTTAACTCTCTTGGTCCACTCAACTACCAAAACTACGAAATGCCTTCCCCTTCCGAACAAACCGATGAAACTCTCTTTGAACAACAAACTACCTTGCTCAACCAAACGCAAGAAATGCATAAGGATATGCGCGGAGGTTTCAACTCCTTTTGAAAGGCACTAAAAGGAGTGTTTAGCAAGAAGAAAAAATGAAGACATAGGAGTGGAGTGAACTAGATGACTTAATGTAGTTTAAGACAATTTAACTTGATTATGTGTATGTTATTAACAACTTGTGTGGTGATCATCCGATATATTCGGAAAGACTTATATGTTGGTTATCTTTTAGGTACTTATTTGCTGATGCCCTTAAACATTTGGGTTTCTAATTAAATTCAACTAATATCCATTTTGTTTCCATGTTTAATGTGTTTATTATATGTTATAAGATTAAATATGCTTATAAAACTCTATAGGGCTTGCTGCAAATAAACCACCAAAATAAAAATAGTGAAAAATGGGACTAACAGTGGGCGGCCCCCTTAATTCATAAGGGGGACATTACTTTCACTCTTTCCCCAAATACACTACTTGATGTCTAATTTAATACTCCATCACCTTCACCACCCATCATTGCACACCCTATCCCTTAGAATTTCCTTGAAGCTCATGGAAACTCTTGCCTTTGTTGTATCCACAACCGAACTCTCATCTTTGGATTAAGTGATGAACTTCACTATATGTTTTCATACATTGAACACATGCTTTCATAACCACCAATCATCATCACATCACCTCCACCATCATCCCTAAACTAAACATACTCTATGTTTAGTCTCTCAAATAATTGATCCTTCACCATTTTGCAAGCAAGTCCAATGGAGTCTTACTAGTTATAGGACTTTTTATTGATTAAGTTTTATGTATGTTAGCATGTTATCTTCCTTATGTATGCATAAGTGTGCTCCACACTCTACTTTAATTTTCATGAATGATCATTGTTGGTTGTATGGTATATTTTTCTCTCTTGCTACATGTTAGATATATTTATATTGTTCTAACTTGCCTTTGTAGCCAAGAAACCATAGCTCGATTCCTTGGTGCCCTCTAACAAGGGGGAGCTCACATCAAGGGGGAGCATTTATTCCGTCAATTTTACTAGCAATTCTCGATGATGCCTTTTTGATTTTACAAAAAGGGGGAGAAGTGGATATAAAACTCACTAAATACTTATTTAAAAATAATTTTACATTTAATGAGTTTAAGTTTTGTAATCATCAAAAAGGGGGAGATTGTTGATAGAAATAATGCCTAAAAACATTGTTAATATTTTTCACATCCTTACATTTTGATAATCACAAAACTTAAAGACATTAAGTAAAAATTAGAATATAAACAAATAATTAGGAGTAAATATTCATTTCATAATTAAATCACTTCAAGGTATGAATAAACAAATGCCTAATGCATTTTATGATTAAAGGAAACTTTTATAAAATATTGTAAACTTTTATAAAACATCACAAAACATTTTCTATATTTAAAAGAAATGTTTTATTCAAAATAAACACTTTGAATTTCAAATTTTCGGACCTAAAACGGCTAAAAATGGTCCAGTAAACACCTCCCCTGAATAAGACAAAATGGGAGCGTCTGCCTTAAGGGCGGCCCCCTTAAATATATGGGCGGCCCCCTAAAATCTGGCACCCTATTTAAGGGGGCCGACCATAGACTACGCTCCCCTTCTTTTGTTCTATAAATACTGGTCTATTCCCAACATTTTTCTCACCTTTTGCACTCATTCTTTCTGTTTAAAACAGCCCACATATCCTCTCTAAAATCCTTTGATCATTTAATCATTTAGCTTTGTTTCCAAGTGATCCAAGCTTTATTCCTCAAGTGCAAGAGAAGAATACTTCCATCATCAATTGAAGAAGTATTACACCTTAGTGTGCATAGCAAGTTTGTAGTATTCATATCACATATTTGTAAATCATTTGTATATCCTTTATTTGTGTGTAGTAGCTAGATCTTGATGATCTCTACTAGTAGTGTTAGTTAGTTGTGATTTAAGTAGTGTGGATAAATGAAGTTGTGAAGTTGTGAAGAAGTGGTAAAGTCGTAAAGAAGTTGTGAAGTCGTGAAGAAGTTGTGAAGTTGTGAAGTCGTGATCTAGTCGTGAACAAGTCGTGAAGTTGTGTTGTGATGATTGGTTCTAGCTAAAAGATTAGAACTCGACATTTAGCTTTGTGTCGTTAATCCGTGTAAGCAACGTTGTGTACGGTTTTCTCCGCCATAAGGGAGTTTGTTGACATAGTGAAGAAAACTCTCGAGTTTGGTGCTCGGGGAGTGAAGTAGGGCAAAGAGGTTCTTCGTTACCAAACCACTATAAATTCTTGTGTCGTGGTTTGATTGTTCTTACTCTTAACTCTTACCTTATTACTTCATTTACTTATATTGTTAATTGTTCATATTGTGCAAGTGTTGAATTTACATAAGATCGAATCTAAACTTTACAAACAAACATAAAAATTTTAAAAGGCAAAACTATTCAACCCCCCTTCTAGTTTTCCACATATATTATCTTGATTTTCAAAAATATATATTCATTCATTTAATATGATTAAATGAAACATATTTGATATATGATTTTTTGGCATATAAGGTATGATGGGGGTGTTGATATATAGATGTAAGCTAGGGATGTTGATTTTTTTATATATGTATTTATGTAAGCTAGGGAGAGAGCTTTTAAATACACACCATACCATATTTTTTTCATTATCTAATTATGGAGTAGGGTATAACAATTTTAATTATGAAACATATTCGACATATGATTTTGTCTTTTTTCCTTAATGCTCGGATATCTGTGGCTGTGTGTTGAAGATATATCTTTTTGTGTATTACATGCAACCTAATTAAAAAGACCATCATTTATGATTTTGGCTAACATGCATCTGGACTATATTATTATTATGATCTTTGCTAATCATATTCGATATATGATTTTGATATTTAGAATGAAACATATCATTTATTTGTTTTCCTTTTGTTCGACAATAATACTGTATGCATGCAATATGCTTTACATACATATGCATGCTAAATCCATGCATGAAAAGTGTCTTTTATATACATCATGTATATATCTTTTTATTCATTCGTAACTTCAGATATATCCTTAAACCCTAATAACATTCATTCTTGTCTAACGTATTCATTATTGTTATTGTTATTCATCATGAAGCGCAGGTATTGTATGCTTTGTTTTGTTTAGGTTGTCTACAAAAAGTATTTTCATTGGGTGGCTTTTCATACATCTCACGTAACCATTGATTATGAAAGTTTGGTTTATAGTATGTTTTCAACATACATTTTCAACTGGTGAATAAATATGCATATGTGAATGTGTTTTATGGTTTGATATGTAACTATAATCTCAAATACTACCAGATGGGATACATTCGGTTAGTTTTCACTCAGCTAATTTTACCCTCTATATACCTAACTATACTTGATAATTTATGTAATTAGATTATACTATTTTTTGTTGAAATTATAAGCAAGCTTTTAAAAAATCAGGATCTAAGAAAATTTTCAAAAAATTTATGTAAAAGCCTCTTCTTTTATTTGTATTCACATGGGAGTCAAAGCTGAGGTGTTGCCACCTGATATAGATTGCCACCATTTTGTTCTTGAGGTACTCGCTTATTCCAAAATGGTAATTTATAATGTTTTACCACGAAAATAATATGAAAGAATTTTTATATGTCAAACCGTAAAGGAAATTTGAGATACTTTGTTAATCACTCATCAAAGTAATAATCAAGTCAAAGCAAATAAAATAGATCTTCTTGTTCAACAATAAAGAACCAATTCCTGATTGTCCGGAAGGAGGGAATCAATAGATAATGCTTTTGCTAAATTTAACACTATTATTACTAGTCTAAAAGCACTTGATGAAGGTTTTTCTAGCAAGAATTGTGTTAGGAAGTTTCTTAGGGCATTGCATCCTAAATGGCGCGCAAAAGTCACGGCAATTGAAGAATCAAAGAATCTAACAACTCTTTCACTTGACGAACTTATTGGAAATTTAAAAGTCTATGAAGAAGTAATCAAGAAAGACTCCAAAACCGTCAAAAACAAAAGAGAACAAAGTAGATCTATTGCCTTGAAAGCTAGAAAGGAATCTAGTGATGAAGATAGTTCAACCTCCGATAGTGAAGATGAAGAATACGCCATGGCCGTAAGAAACTTCAAGAAATTCTTCAAAAGACAAGGACGATTCGTAAAACAACCATATGAAGAAAGAAAATCATTCCAAAGAAATAAAGATGACAAAAATAAGACAATGGGGGGGGGGGGGGGAAAGAAAAAAAAAAACATAGGTGGTTTACAGAGGTTGAGATCCAAATCATCTCATCGGAGTAATGTCCGAAACAATTAAAATATCAAAAATCAAAGGCATCGTAATGGAGGAGCTAGGAGATAGCGACGATGAAAAGGCGGAGAAGACAAAGGACGAAAAGTGTCTATGGCTAAAGATTACCCAATTGAGGGGTTTACTTTCCGAAACGAATAATTTAAGAGATGACGCAACTCATTACTAGAGCATAATGACTCGATAATGAATATAGTAGACAATGCAAATTAGGACTAAAAGTCATGGCAAAAAATAAAACTCTAAAACAAGCTAAAAATAGAATTAGAAAATAAAGTACTAGAACTAAAAAACAAATTACCTAGTTTTAGAAAAAGGTAATGAAATAATTGAAGAATGTAAATTATGTGCAATGATCTTAACTGAAAATGTGGTGCTTTAGAAAGAAATATCTGCTAGATAAATATAATGATCGTTAGTACTCACTTAAGAAAATATTAAATTCTCAAAAGACTCCGAGATTAAATCCGATTAGGTTTTAGTTATTACCAAAGGATCACCTAGCGAAACCAAACAAGTAAAGTTTGTAAAACTCAATGAAATCTAGTCAAAAGAAAAATTGATGAGAATCAAACCCGAAAATTTAAACTGATACAAAATACAAGAAATTCCTATTGCAAGTGATTATATGTAAAATATTTTACAAACCCTTCTTAAAACCCGATCGATTTACTACACCACAATGGAGACCTAAAACTCCACCTCTGAGAATGACTAGATAAATTCCTCGTCCCTCGGTCTAAAAACAGCCTCAACCTAGGAGAGACGCAAGAAGAACAAAACTATTCTTAATCACATATTAAGAACCATTACTATCCACTTAGTTTCACTCAATGTAGAAGTTGTTCACCATGTATGTGCCAAAACCATATGCGGAAACAATAACCTCGGATACATGAAACGTTGGGGACCAAATGGCTAAGCCATCACAATCTTTGAAATGGTGTGTTATCTACAAACATTCTTTGTCTACGGACTAAAGAATTCATGACAAGGTTCCCATGAACCCTTATCATTTACATTGTGAATACATTAACGGAGATTATTCTAAAGTCTAAGGTACGTCTCACTTTTCATATTCGTAGAATATAGATTATAAGTAAATGACTATGTGTTACTATGACGATGTAGTATAACTAGTTCTTAAAAATAGTGTAGTCTCTAGAAATAACTCATTGTACTAAGACGATGTAGATATAACAAGAAATGACTATTGTTTACATGACATGTAGTATAACTAAAGAATTCATGACAAGGTTCCCATGAACCCTTATCATTTACATTGTGAATACATTAACGGAGATTATTCTAAAGTCTAATGAACTACTCTTTTGCGTAGATTATAGTCATTCGTCTACAAAATGGAAATCTTCTATGACCACATAGCAAACTCACATAGATGAAGAAGAGCAAGCTAGTGGTTAACAATTAATATAGAAGTAGGATTAGTCGCGCGAAGATCATAGTCGCGCGAAGATCATAGACACACTATGGATGAAACAAACTCCCTTCTACTTCACCGAATCGTTGCTCGGATCCATGTTTAACCAACATCTACGTCTATCGAAATCACTTCTTGATATCTCAACTACGTCTCACTCTGTCATTATCTCACTATCAAATTCACGTCTCAACTCAAATCCCTAAATCAATTAATTTTCTTTTCAAAGAAATTAATTTCTTCTCCTTGCAAGAAAACTCATCTCTAAGTCACCTCTCAAATTGACGTCTTGATTATCTCGTTCGAAATAGTCAAAGAAACTTTTTAATTAAACAAAAGGTTAATTAAAAATTGTCAATATTCATTCTACCAAAAACTGGCCAAAAATTGAAGAAAATTTTTTCCTCAGAAGGCGGCCCCCTTAAAATTAAGGGGACCGGCCGTGTAAATTGGGCGGCCCCCTTAATTACTTAAGGGGACCGGCCACTGGAAAAACAAACAACCCCTTTTCAGTCGAAAATACATAGCCAAACACCATTTTTTTTCTTCTTTCCTCTTCCACCTGCTGTGAACGAACCATTTTCACCAAAACCTTCAAAAATCAATCTTCAAATCATCCAAGTAACCAAAATTCGCATGGGGTAATCACTAACAAATCGATCAACAACATCTATTGTGACAAAATGCCAGAGCCACTACCACCGATATATCCCTTACTAAATCCTACATCCCAAAAGTATCCAAAATCCCCGGCATCTCCCCTACCATTTTTGCCGAAATTCTACAAATCTATTGAAAATCGCAACACTCATGAAGGTCGTGTTGTTGATCAAGCCTACTACAAATCCAACAACTTCGAGCGTCTCTTCACAAACATTCGCTTCGATTGTATCTTTAAAATCAACAAACCGATTGTTTTGAGATTTATTTTAGACTTCTATAGTCAAGTCACGGTTCAAACCGATGAATATGGCTATCTTTTCATCTCCTTTATGATTCAACATGAATTCATAACTCTCACTCTTGCTCAATTCCGTCAAATCCTCAAAATTCCATACAATGGTCAAGCCGTTTTTACCAACGAGTGGGACCTTGCATCTCTTGAATATTCTCAAGAAACCGAGGGACCATATTCTACCAACTTTCCTACTCCTGACGATATTCGTCGACTTCTTGAATTGGAACGTGTCATGGTAGACCGTACCATTAAAAGTCAAACCGTCACTCTTACTCCAAATCAAATCCTCACCAAGGAGCTAAGTACAACTACTGGCATGAAGCAATGGAAGAGCTCATTCGAGAGAAAGTGTTCAGACAAGGATGACATCGGGACCATTCTCGCCCACTTGCTTGCTCACATGTTGTATTGTGTTGTTTTGCCGAAGACAATACAATCTTGCTTACTTCTTTTGTTCAAAAGCATCAAAATGTGCTAGAGCTAATCCAACCAGACACTCTTTCCATATGGTATGATTCAAGACTCGTCCTTATCGACACATCATGAAACATAACCTCACCTCGACAATGGCATTTATGACATTGTTGATCGAGTCATGCAAATCTCTTGCTCTTAAAGAAACTCAGAGACCTCGAAGTGATCATGGCAAAGCACGCCATTCTGTCTCATCCTCATCTTCTCATCATCATGGCATGTCATCTCATCAACATGATGACGATGATGATGTCAAAACTTCTCGTGCAAGTACTTTATCTCTACCAACTATCTAAACTCTCTTATTCCACTTAACTACCAAAAACACGAATGCCTTCGCTTCTGAACAAACCGAATGATACTCTCTGAATGACAAACCACCTTGCCAACCCAAATGCAAGAAATGCATAAGGATATGCGCGGAATGGTTTTCAAGTCATTTGTAAAGCACTAAAAGGAGTGTTAGCAGAAGAAGAAATGAAGATACATAAGAGTGGATTGAACTAGATGACTAAATATAGTTTAAGATAATTATTAAAACTGAATATGTGTATGTTATTAACAACTTGTGTGGTGATCATCTGATATATTCGAAAAGACTTATGTGTTGGTTATCTTTTTAGGTACTTATTTGCTATGATGCCTTAAACCTTTGGTTGTTTTATTAAATTCCACAATGTTATGTCATTTTGGTTTCATGCTTTAATGTGTTTATTATATTTATAAGATAAATATGCTTATAAAACTCTATGAGGCTTGCTGCAAATAAATCACTAAAACGCCAAAAATAACACTCCAAAAAAAATCCTGAGAAAAATGAAGTTTTTCTAGAAAAATGGGACTACACATTTGGCGACCCCCTTAATTCACAAATGGTCGGCCCCCCTTAATTATAAGGGGACCTCCCCCTATTTAAAAGGACCGCCCTTAGCTTTTCTATAGGGTAAAACAATATTTTCAATGCTTTTTTCCTTCTTTTACCTAGTATCAGCTATATTTGCCCAGAATGCTTGAACAACATTTAGAATAGCCTAAACTTATTCAAATTCATATCCATTTCAAACAAATCTCTCCAATAATTCCCAGTCCAAATGCACATCACCACTTTACTATTTCTTCATTCAACATCACCACCATAAACCTCCATTGCCTACGTAGAAGCCTCTATTCCAAAGCCTCCGAGAGACCAAAAATCAACATATTTCATGTCCACCCAAAACAATTGTTTTTGGATTTAACCCAAGATGACAAAAAACTCCATCACCCAAGACTGACCAATTCAAACCCCTAGTGCTCCTATGCACCTCCAAAACACCACAACCAAAGACCCTTCTTCATACACAATGACTACAATACCCAAATCACCAACCTCATCAACATCACTTTCACCCAATGGTGTTACTTGCACCCACCTAACACCACCACCATCCAATAGTCTCCACCACCTCTAACTCATGAAAATGCATCAATGGATATCACTCTCACCCTTTCCCCAATTACCCCAATTGATATCCAATTTGATACTCCATCACCTTCACCACCAATTGTTGGTCATCCCATTCCTTGGAATCTTCTTGAGGCACATGGAGATTCATGCTTGTGTTGCATTCACAATCATACTCTCATATTTGTTTTGAGAGATGAACTTCAATATATGTTTTTATATATTGAACATATACTCTCACAACCACCAATAATCATCCCACCACCTCTACCATCCTCCCCAAACTAAACGATACACTATGTTAGTCTTTCAAATAATGATCATCTACCATTTTTCAAGGCAAGTCCTTAGAGCTCTACTAGATATAGGACTTTTTGTATTTTTTAAATTCATGTATTCAGCATGTTATTTTCTTAAGTATGCCTGAAGTGTGTTTTACACACCATTTTAACTTAATGAATGATCATTGTTGGTTGTATGTCATATATTTCTTCCTTGCTCCCATGTTAGAAATATTTGTATTGTTCTAACCCATTTGTACCAAGAACCATAGCTCGATTCCTTGGTGCCCTCGAACGAGGGGGAGCACACATCAAGGGGGAGCATTTATTCTGTCGATTTTACTAGCAATCCTCGACGATGCCTTTTTGATTCTACAAAAAGGGGAGAAATGACATAAAACTCACTAAATACTTGTTTAAAAATAATTTTATATTTAATGAGATTAAATTTTTTAATCATCAAAGAGGGGAGATTGTTGATAAAATATAATGCCTAAAAACATTAATAATATTTTTCACCATCTTCCACGTTTTGATAATCATAATATAAAAAAACGTTCAAGCGTAAAATAAACGTAAACAAGTATTATAGTAGTAAAAATTCGCATTTCAAAACAATTACATCACTTAAAAGGTATGAATAAAATAATGCTAAATGGGATTTTATGATCAAAGAAAACTTTTATTCAACTCAAAACTTTTTTATAAAATGTTGTAACATGTTATAAACTTACAAAAACATTTTCTACATTAAAAAAATTGTTTTATGAAAATAAACATATTGAATTTCAAATTTTCGAACATAAAACGGCTAGAAAAGGTCCAGTGTCCAGTAAACACCTCTCCTGAATAGGACAAAAAGGAGCGTCTGAATAAGGGGCGGCCCCCTTAATTACATGGGCGGCCCCTTAATTTTAAGGGGGCCGGCACCCTATTTAAGGGGGCCAGCCATAGATCCCGCTCCTCCTTTTTATCCTATAAATACTGGACTATTCTTCAACATTTTTCCCACCTTTTGTACTCATTCTTTCTGCTCAAAATTTATCCTCTCTAAAATCCTTTGATAATTTAATCATAAAGCTTTGTTTCCAAGTGATCCAAGCTATATTCTTCAAGTACAAGAAAAGAATACTTCCAACATCAAGTGAAGAATTATTACACCTTAGTGTGCATAGCAATCTTGTTGCATTCATATCACATATTTGTAAATTAATTATATATCTTGTAGTTGTGTGTAGTAGCTAGATCTTGGTGATCTTTGTAAGTATAGTTAGATCGTTGTGATCTTACCAAGTCGTGTTAGGTCGTTGTGATATAAGTAGTGTGGTGAAGTGAAGTCGCGAAGTTTTAGAAGAAGTCGTGAAGTTGTGAAGAAGTTGTGAAGTTGTGAAGAAGTCGTGAAGTTGTGAAGTTGTGAACAAGTCGTGAAGTTG
>BQNB010130735.1:0-10821 GCA_026074375.1 Tanacetum coccineum
TAAGGCAATTTACTAGTAATAATTCTTTTCAAAATATTAGAAACAAAGATTGCCGATCTAAAGGCTAAATATAGTAGATAGTTACACGGTCTAAAAGCAGAATTTAAAAGACATAGATGGCCTCATTAAGTAACAATATCTCTACAAAGTTACTACTCACTGTCATAATACATCTTTTTTTTTAATGGCAAACTTTCAAACATATATAACAACACAAACCAATTACAACAAGAGGCAGCCACTTCCCCAATCAAGAAGATTAAAGAACATGGAAGCCCCACAACAGAGAGCCCACGGGGGGACATAAAAAGGCTGTCAAAAACAAACAAGCCAACCCTACTATACAATAAACCTGAACAAACATCTTCAACTATATCCAGGGCGACACAACAAACGCAAGCCTACTAAAAAACCACATGATTGTTTCTATCAAGATCTATTAACAGACGTGGATCAAACAACTACCTGATATATACCAGCAAAACACTGCATCAACCACCTGCAGAAACCAAAACCACTCTTCCTTAAGTACTAATAATGTGCACTTTAGAACAAAATAGTGAAAAACGATAAGCGGTAAGAATATGATTCAATGACGATTAAAAAATGTATACACAAATAAGAGTACCTCTCATTAAGTACCTTTCATGCTACACACCTGCCTTCCATGTCAAATACTCGGTCAAAATTGCTGCCATCTTGCACCACCTCTGAGTATGAACAAACTGATAACTATAGATGAACATCAAACAAAACTATTGTTACCCAAAAAAAAGAGTGGAAGTCATTTATATAGAGTGAAAAATCGACATGAATGGCAATAATTTACTCGATCGCGGGGATTGTGGCCATTCAGATTTAAAGTAAGAAAGGAATTATGGGTTTCAATGTCGGTATAAATTTTGGTTTAGTGGCTGATACTGATTGTTGACATTCCTTAGTTACGGTTAAGAACGTTGGGCCATTGTCAACACATGAGTAAACTCAAAATCAATACAAGCCAAAAACTTAATTTTTTTTTATTTTCATTATAGCAAACTCACAAACTAACAGATTGAGAAGTAGTTACCTTCCATCACAATGAGAAATTCCAAGATGATGGCCTGGAAAAATACCCAAATCATTTTCCCATTTCCAAGATCCAATATACCATGGAGCACAAGTATGTCGTGGATGCTTATCCTTCAAGCCAGGATTCATAACTTTTCTAAACAAAAACCCAATTTACAATTTACAAATTACTTGTTTGTCGAGAAAAGAACACCATATTCCAGTTTCCCCGTCATCCTGTATGACACAAAACATAGTTAAAAGTCAACATATTACATGAAACAAGAACTTAATCATTAAGTACTTTTTTCCATACTAAACGCCTACTCCTGGTCGACATAAACTCTTGTTGCCTATTTCCAATAAAACCTATGAATAATAAGTAATTAGTATAGCACCAAACATATTTAGGGGGTGTTTGTTTCGGCTTATATAGCCGGCTTACGACTTACGGAGTATTTGGTTTTGGGCTTAAGTTTCATAAACTCACTTTTTGTGGCATAATTTCAAACTTTTCGGCTTATATAAGTTCATTATGACATAATGAACTTATATGAGCGGAAAAGTCTAAAAATAAGCCACAAAAAGTGAGCTTATGAAACTTAAGCCAAAAATCAAAAAATCCATAAGCCATCTTTATAAGCCGAAACAAACTCTTGTTACCAAAATTCCGGAAAAGGCAACAAAATCACATGAACACATCCATAACAATGGAATAGACACACATGATTGCTTTCAAACCTTAACCCGAATAAGCTAAAGAATAGGAGTAGTAGTCTTTACCAAAAGTCGTAAACCAGCTCGGGCGACAAACCACATATACGCATCCATAAGGATGGAATAGACATACATGATTGCAATCATTCCCCCACTTGAGTAAAACCAAAGGTTAGGACGAAGAGTGATATGTGGTATGGATATTCTAATCTTTCACCAATAGTAATAAACCAACAAGGGGGACAAAACCCCACATACATGGCCGTAATGACGAAATAGACATGTGTGATTGCTCGCATCCTCATTCGAGTAAGACCAAAGGTTATAATTAGGAAAGGGAAAATAATTAGTATTAAATAAAATGAAACGAAACAAATGGATTAAGTCCAAATAGATAAAGGATAAAGTTGCTAGTTACTTTCCCGACCATCCATTGAAGAAGACACAAAATGATAGACTAACTCACGCTCTTAGATGGAACAATCAACGTGCTTCGAAAACACAAATCAGACTCATAAAATGTCTCGATCAATAGATCAATGAAAATAACCCTTAGTTGGCATTCCCATAACGGCCACTTTATACATACGATTACATAGTTGGTTTATATTACGTACCAACTCTAATACAACAATACTCTACAAACATATTTTTTTGTATTTTTTGTATTTTTTCGATTTTCTTAACTAAGAACTGAAATTCAAATCTAATGTGTAGAATTTCACCATCTCATAACCATGATAAATCTGAATAATTGATATCCGATCATAATAACGAAGTAGTGAAAATACATAAGCGAACTACTACTTTTGCATTCCTATTGCAATGTGCAATTTCCCGACCTAACCATGGATATAAAATCAAAACTTGCCCAATTGCATTGTGCAATTTAACCGACCATACCGGAGATAAAAAATTGACATCTTGACATAGGAAATACAATACTTTACATAAAAGCAAATTGCAACCAAAAAAGTAAAGGACTTAATTTAATAGGGTAGGCTAAGGTATAAAGGTGTAACGAAATAAATATTTGTAGTGTATGAAAAAGAAAGGAATGGCTAAGCAGGTTTTTCTAGGGGTATCTTACTCTAAAAATAAGAGTAAACAAAGGGTTTATACGAGGGTTAACTAACCAGTGTAGTTAGTTAATATAACAAGTATACGCTTTTTGGCGTAATCCTAGAAATTTACCGGTTTAAAAATGTCACTCCATCTAAATCCATAGTACTTATCATTGTGTTCTCGAATAGATATACCAAGACAAGTTCTAAAGTCTACATTATCACCGGCATACTCATATTTTTATGGAATTTGGGTAAATATTGGGAAACGGATAAGGCTAAATTCTCACAATATCTAAACAAGGATTATGTGTGCGAGGTTATGCAACTAATAATTTTCACAAAAGTATGGTAAATTTTTTTAAATTTGGGCATAAATTACGCATTTTATTGTGAAAACATGGACAAATAAGCGTTCTAATTCTCCTCTCCCCACTTGAGATATACAACGACCTCATTTTATAAATATAACATTAAAAACAGGAAATTAAAATAATTAGAACGAGAAACTCTCCTGAGATTTGCTCGGTATGATCCTCATGTTACGTTTATGAGCAAGATCCTGTGTGCAAAATCATCTGAATCCTTGTATGAATAGCATGCACACAGTTATTTATGAACATAAGTACTCCTACCACATTCTTCATTTGTCTAGTAAGATCCTGTGTAAGATATAAGAAAACAAAATGCAATTCTATCTTGGTGTATTGGTTAGACTCGATAATAAATATCCTAAAACTGCTACATGAAGTCGATACGTCATATCTGGTAAACCAGAATACGCCGTATTGATACCTGGAGCAAAATCCTAAGTACGGGTCAGTCGCCTATTATGCTGAATTCATTTAACGAATACGACGTATAGACTGAACTGACAATAATATTTTAAAGTGCATAAAAATTAAGAATGATATCGCCCCGACATGCGATACGACGTATGGTATGGAGAGGATACGCCATATCCATGTTTGGGAAGACAGATTCGATAAAAAAACTATAAATAAATCCTGGTTATCTCCCGGTAAGCAATTTTCTTTTAGCTAGTCTTTAAGTTAGACTTTTTTTTAGTTTCATCCCATCCTTATAAAACAACTTGGGGTCGAACGGGATGCCAAATGGCACATATAAATTCTTAATAATAAAAATTAATGGCATCCCTTTGTTAAAACATTGACTAATCATGATTTTAATCATTAAAATAAAATCTTTTGTAGCGAAAGATTTACCTTGTGTGTCATGATTTGTCTCAATGTTTCCGTCAAACTCAATGGGATTGGTGTCATTGCTTACGCAAATGACCGTATCTAATGGTTTGATAATAATGTTATCCAAACACGATTCAATATTCATTTCAACATAGTCGTTTACCAGTTCCGGTTTTAAATCATCAACGGGAATTAATTTATGTGAAAGCGAATTCTTATCGTATATAAAAGTGTAATCTTCGTCATCGGAATCGGAAAATGATATGTTAAACTCAATGTCAGCTTTAATTGCATTGTAAATACTTACAGTGGGTTCGGAAGAAACATTTTGATATGATGTCGATGCATCATTGAAGGGAAATTTGTTTCAAAATCTGTGAAAGAATCAAGATCATCACAATATACATTACCGCATGTAGTAGTTTCCCAATTAAACATCTGGCCACGGTTTTGAGCTTTATCAGCCATAAGCTGGATATACTCTTCCTTGGTGATGTCGGGGTCATCCATTTCCTTTAATGAATTTGCTACGAAGAAAAAGGTTAAATTGACTAATACGCCGTATTGAGTAAACTGAATACGCCGTACTGATGTTAAAGTCGGATACGCTGTGTTGGTTTAAAAAAAATTTATATGCCGTATCCAAAAAGATGAATACGCCGTATTGAGTTTTCGACTCAGAAAATTACAGCGGACTTTAACAATGTAGAAAACATACAAATAAGCAAAATATACAATGCAGAAGATAAGTCAAACACACAAAATCTAGCAGACAAAAAAATTAAACTAAATGCAAATTAATCTAAGCTACACTAAACTAAAAACGCTAATAAAAATAAGAATTAAACAATTTCACTCTCTGGCAACGGCGCCAAAAACTTGATGTGTCGTTGTGTGTAGGTACTTATTGTTATTAAGTTTTACTATTTATATTTTGCCGACTTTACCTAAAACAACACCTTAACGGGCAGTGTACCCAATCAGTTGTAGCTTCGTTGGTAAGTAGGGTGTCGATCTCTAAGGGCGAGAACGTTAATTCCTAGTTCTACCAGTATTTTAGTTATTCTACGTTAGTTCTATTCTAAATAAATCCTATGTCAGTCCTACTCCTAATTCTAACGGTTGAAGGGGGTTTTCAGCCTAAGAGACTGGCATGGGGTTTTGTGGTGACTTAACAAGTCTTCTCTACTCTAACACACGCAAGGCAAATATAAAAAGATAGAGGGGCAGTCTAGCCTATTTTAAGGAAACTGTGTTAACCATAATTAATCCAATTAAATGCAAGGTTTGCTTATTTTAGTGCAATGATTGACTTATTTCGAGGCAGTATATCATTTCTTTCTATAATTGGCTGGACTTCATCTTAAATCCTAGACATAGCAATTTTTGTCACAATTAACTACATCCGCATTAAGCGTCCTGTGTGTTGATTATAATTCATCTAGAGAACAATTTGGTGAGAATCATAAACTCTTTTACCAACCTACTGCTTACAATATTCCATATAAGTGGTAGTCCACAATCCAAACTATGCAAGAGGAGTCACAACGTTATTTGTTAATCCTAGATTATCACCACTCTAGTCTAACTTGTTCGCTACACCTAGAGCATTCATCCGATATCTAGTTAAGCGGTAAGCGTATCCTTAAACTCAGATTTAGCAGGACTTTATTTGTGATCCTATTGTTCCACCTTATACAAATTACTACATGGAGAGCCTTCCCAGTATCTAGATAACGTTGCATTGTATACCTAGACCCAGTTGAATGAGTGGTCGCAAATTAAGCACATAAACAAAAAACATGATAAACATAATTAACAACCAACGATAAATTAAGCAATCGACATAAACAAACCAAACATTAAATTATCATAACCATGGCTAACACCAAAAGGTGTTAGCCAATAACCATTGTAACAAATACACGAATAGAAATCGAACAACCAAGGTAAACTAACCGAGTTAAACGAATGATACAAAAAATCGAACGATTATTAAGAGTATGAGAATTACAAGGTGTTTCTTATGGATTGAAGCTTGATGCTTGAACTTTATCGCTCTTCTAGCCTTATGAAATTCGTCTCTTGTTTCCAAAGACAGCTTTTAGAACCCATGAAGGACATTATGGTTTTTTTGTGATGCCTTTTGGGCTTACTAATGCACCCTTAACATTCCGGTCTTTGATGAATCACCTATTTAAACCCTTTCTAAGGAAGTTTACCCTGGTGTTCTTGGATGACATCCTGGTTTAAAGTGCTAATGTGACAGAGCATTTGCTACATCTGAGGTCCATTCTGACAGTTATGAGGGAAAATCAACTATATGCAAAATAAAGCAAGTATGTGTTTGGTAATGCAAAAATTGAATACCTTGGCCATGTGGTCTCAGAGAATGGAGTAGCTACTAATCTTGCAAAAATATTGGCAATGAGAGAATGGCCAATTCCTACTACACTCAAACAACTCAAGGGCTTTATTGGGTTGACTGGGTATTATAGGAGGTTCATTAAAGACTATGTGATGTGTTTCAAAAGCTTTAAATTTATAAGACTGATTTCACCGATTAATACTATTAAGGAAACACACGGGTAAAAGTATAACCCCGTATATAGTATAGTTTTAAGGGTAAGACAAGGTCATCCACAGAGATTTGCGTAGTGTTCAAATAATCAGAAAATAGATTTTAACAATTTTGAAAATAATATTTGATTTACCAAGTAATAATGAAAATGACTACTCGGATAGTCAGAAATAATTTATAAGTGATAGTAATGATTATGACCCGAAAGATGGAACACATTAATTTATAAAAAGGATTTCTCGTCACAAAACGTTTTCATAAGTTAAATTAGTTAACTCAAGACTTATAGTTAGTTTACTAGATGTGTCACTCAAAGGTCATCAAGTCTAGTTCATAATCTCTTGTTGTAATCTCTTCTAAAACATCATTTTCTAAAGTATAGGGGCTGAATTAGTGGGTTAATTTAAAGGGTTTTTGCATGCATATATGTTGATGTTGTAGTGCGGTTTTGTGATTTTTGAGCTTATTTTTTATTGGTTAATTTTGGTGTTGGTTGATTAATTTTGCAAGACTTATTTTAGAGTGCATTGAGTTGAGTTGACTTTGGTTGGGTAAAAATGAAGTGTTAAGGGCTGGGATTATTGATTGGGTTGAGTTTATTTTGTGTGTTGTTGGGTTGAAATTCTAAGAAGAAAGGGGTAGGGATTTTGGTGTTTTACACTAGTTTCATTTCCCTTGTAAGCTTCTAATTTTTTTTCTCTAATTTTTTCCTTCCTTTCAAATGTTATTCATAATGTTCATTTTATGGAAAATATGTATGTTTGATGTTCTTGAGAGTGTGGCATTACATGGTCTTTTGGTAGAGTAAAAATAGTGTTTGGTTTGGTTTTGTAAAGGATTTACGAGACTGTTTAGAGACCAGTAGCAAAATGAATTAATTACCAATTATTTTTGGTCTTAAGACACCTGGGAAAATTGATATAAATATAGGTAGATGTTTAAGGTACATGTGGTTCTTTGGATAGGGCCATATCTTCTCCGGATGAGTGAGACATCGCCGTTTTACTAAAACTAGTAAAATATGGCATATTGTTGCGAAAAGGAGTATAACTCTATATTTTTGTATAAACTTTTTAAAAGACAAATGTTCTACTTGTAAAGGACACTTAGGACTATCACTTCCCGCCTACCTCACGTTAACAGCCTTTATAGATTTTGATTTATGGCCGTTTTTGTGAAGAGGTGAAAAATCTGGAAATATTCCGTTTTGTAAAGGACACTTAGGACTATCACTTCCCGCCTACCACACGTTAACACACTTAAATTTTTAATAATGTGTGGTGTGACAAGAATATGCTTGCGATGAAGCGATTTGGAAGGTGTGTGCAATAAGCTATGTCATGTATTTGTAACAGGTATAGAATGACCATTACCAACAAATTCCGATGGATAAACGGCCATTGGTTACCCAACAAGAGAATATTTCCAGATTTTTCACCTCTTCACAAAAACGGCCATAAATCAAAATCTATAAAGGCTGTTAACGTGAGGTAGGCGGGAAGTGATAGTCCTAAGTGTCCTTTACAAGTAGAACATTTGTCTTTTAAAAAGTTTATACAAAAATATAGAGTTATACTCCTTTTCGCAACAATATGCCATATTTTACTAGTTTTAGTAAAACGGCGATATCTCACTCATCCGGAGGAGATATGGCCCTATCCAAAGAACCACATGTACCTTAAACATCTACCTATATTTATATCAATTTTCCCAGGTGTCTTAAGACCAAAAATAATTGGTAATTAATCCATTTTGCTACTGGTCTCTAAACAGTCTCGTAAATCCTTTACAAAACCAAACCAAACACTATTTTTACTCTACCAAAAGACCATGTAATGCCACACTAACTATTCCACACTCTCAAGAACATCAAACATACATGTTTTCCATAAAATGAACATTATGAATAACATTTGAAAGGAAGGAAAAAATTAGAGAAAAAAAATAGAAGCTTACAAGGGAAATGAAACTAGTGTAAAACACCAAAATCCCTACCCCTTTCTTCTTAGAATTTCAACTCAACAACACACAAAATAAACTCAACCCAATCAATAATCCCAGCCCTTAACACTTCATTTTTACCCAACCAAAGTCAACTCAACTCAATGAACTCTAAAATAAGTCTTGCAAAATTAATCAACAAACACCAAAATTCACCAATAAAAACCAAGCTCAAAAATCACAAAACCGCACTACAACATCAACATATATGCATGCAAAAAACCTTTAAATTAACCCACTAATTCAGCCCCTATACTTTAGAAAATGATGTTTTTGGAGATTACAACAAGAGATTATGAACTAGACTTGATGACCTTTGAGGCAATGGAGATGTTGGTGATTTTGTAAAGAAGAGACATGTTAATTTGTCTTAGCCAAGTGTCTTAACCTTTGACCATAACATGCCAACACATAGAAGTCTTCTAATATGATATCCAAGTGTCTATGAGTTTGGTAAGTCACGAAATTGAGATGAGTGGGAAATTTAATGGTTTACTTTGTATAATTTTTTTCTGAATAAGTGGGTAGTTTTAGGGCCAACGTGTATAGACGTAAAATATGGCAAAAGTTTAGGTGGAACCACGAAGTGAAAATGTATAAGACAAAAATAGTTTTACATCATACGAGTTATTTTTCTGAAATATTAAATTACGTAGGGCATGAAGACGGATATTAATTGTAAACACGGTTCAGGTTTAAATAAAAACGATGAATTACTAAATGGCTAAATAATAAAAATAATTTTTTTTACACAAGGATAAAAATTAGAAATAGAATATGAATAATTAATTACCTGAATTTACAAAGTATTACATTATTCCTAACTCCAATGTTAATTCCGAACTAAAATAAAGCATTGTACACCCGAACCTATAACAAATAAAAACACACCCTAAATCCGACCCTAAATCCCAACTAAAAAATGAAGTGATCAAAATGAAATTAATTGCAACAGTTTGATTTTTGATTAATAGAATTAATTGCAATTTTTTAATCCAAAGTTAAAGACTAAACCATTATACATCTCAAAATGGTGCCATCACAAAAACAAAGTACTTTAAAAATAACGTGACATCAACCATAATGGTTGTATTTATTAGATTGTTTAGCAGGCCTAAGCCCGATTTGTGAGCTATGGGTCTATTATGGGTCAGAGTTTCTAGTAGGTTCGTTAACGTAATCATAAGGTTTATGCGTTGAGAATGGTTCGGTTTTTGGCTAAAACCGAAACAGAATCAAAAATATTCGGTTTTTAGTTTTTAGAAATCGTTTGGTTTCAGTTTATTCTAGGTTTGGTTTTCCTATTTTTAGTTTATTTTATGTTTTTTCAGTTTTCATTTCGTTTATCGCAATTTGGTTTTTCAATTATCAAATTGCAATATAGAATAACTTTGTCAAGTTTCAAGAAGAAAGAAACATAAAATAACGACAATAAAAAACTATTGGTCATAAAAAAAGTTATATAAGAGAAATGTTTATACGTCGTAAAATGGCAAAACAATGACAATAAAAAACTAACGACCACAAAAATTGTAGATGATATTTGTTTATAAATGACACATTAAAGAAGCAATTGAAATATGAGTTTTTAAGATTATATATATTTTTACGGTTCGGTTTTTTTCGGTTTGGTGTTTTTGCTAAAACCAAACCGAACCATAAACTTCAGTTTTTATAATTACAAAAACCGAACCATCGGTCTTTCAATCGGTTTGTGTCTTTTGGTTTCGGTTTATCGATTTGTTCTGGTTTAGGTTCGGTTTTTTGGTTTTTATACACCCCTAATATATATATATATATATACATATACATATATATATATATATCTATATATATATATATATATACATATACATATATATAGTGAAGTGTTATATTGAGAACCTATTTAAAGTATAGAATTCTATAGAACTATTCTAAACCAATCAGAATTTAATAAATTAGTTTCCATTTATTTAATTCAAACTATTATCCAAGGCTATTATTGGTAATTTAGATCAAAACAGAAATTTCAAATTTGGATACATCCTAAAATAAAGGAGACGTTTTTTATCAACATAAAATATAAATTAACACAATTATTTGTATTGATCTTCTTCCAGATTTATTAAATAAATCTTCATAACATGTTTATTACGTATATAAATTATCAAACCCTTATTCAACTCATAAAACCCTAAATTATTATACATCGTATTAAAAA
>BQNB010130736.1:0-16698 GCA_026074375.1 Tanacetum coccineum
AGTTTTCTAGGGATGATTGGCTTAAAAACCCGCATTTAATTTCTTTGTAATTTCTTTTCTAGCTCCTTGCTAGTTTATAAAATTTTGCCGTTCAAAAAAAAAAGAAGTACAAGGACCATTGAATCCCTGATAACATGTTGACAATGGTGAAATTACATGCTTTCACACAGTGGAAACACACACACAAGAACAGGAATAACAGGAAGAACATGAATAACACAAGAACAGGAAGACAGGAGTAACAGAATTCTTGTTGACAATGGTGAACTCTGTATCGTTACATCACTAATCTTCCCAATCCTTCACTCAATTTGATTCTTGATCGAATTAGGTCAAAATTGGATCTGTAAATTGATTTTTTTGATCAAGATCGTGTAACATGTTCAATAAAGCTTCCGTAAAATAACAATGGCGCCTTCATCTTCCTCAACTAATTCTATTAATGTGATTCAATCATCCGTGTTTCAAAACCCTTTATTTTTGCATCCTTCTAATGGTCCTGGTTCACTATGTGTACAAGAAAAAGTTGTTGGGGTTCAGAACTATCGATCTTGGAAGAGATCAATTGAGATTGCTTTATCCACAAAGAGAAAACTGGGATTTATCAAAGGTACTGTTCTAAGATCTCTTGATGACCATGTGTTGAAAGAACAATGGGATACATGCAATAACATGGTGATTAGTTGGTTGATGAGTTCTGTTTCTCTGAGTCTATTGCTAAATCTACAGTGTTTGTTGGCACTACACAAGCAATTTGGAATCAGTTACAAACTAGATTTGCTTTTAGTAATGGATCACATAAGTACAATTTGAACAGACAATGTTATGACATAATTTGGTTGGGAAGGCCTATAAATGAATATTATACAAACATGAAATGTGTGTGGGAAGAATTGGATTCAATGAATGAATTGCCTAGAATAGTTAACATTACTACAGAAGTGAATGTGTTCCACACTCAAAAAGTATAACAAAGGCTATTTTAGTTCTTGAATGGTTTGGATGAAAATTTTACATCTAAAAAGAGCCATTTGTTGTTAATGTTACCATTAGCTAGTTCAGAATCTCTGCATGTGCTCTACTTCAGCAAGAAGAATCACAAAGAGGGGTGTTTGGAAATGTAAGTCAATTAGGCATTGAAACCACTACTTTGTATAGCAAGACTGAAACCAAAGAAAAGTGCTCCATTTATGGTTATAAATGGCATCTTGCTAACAAATGTTAGGGAAAAGTGGGATATCCAGCCTGGCATTACAAGTCCAAACAGTCTCCACAAAAAGAGAAGCGTAAAGCTTCTAGTGAAAGTGCACGTGCTCCTCCAAAAAGAACTGTTGCAGCCGTGGAATATGGAAGTGTGATGTTTACATCCAAGTGATAACATCAAATATTTAATAGTTTTTAGTATCATTTTATCTCCTAAAATACTTGCAAATATCTCACTAACATTGGAAAACAAGACATTTTCAGTTATTCTGTGATTTTCAGGTAAAAAGCAGATATTTAGCATTTATGGAAGTTAAGGGACGAATTATGTAATTATTCACAAGACGTTACGGCGTAAACCTTTCCTGAGTTACGCCGTAACTAATCCTAAGCTGGAACGCGACATTCGGAGGACGATTACGGCGCAATCAATTCAATGGTTACACCGTAAGCTCATATATGGAAGGAAATCATGATAATATTTACCGTTGCAACGTAACAACCCAACTAGTTACGACGTAACTATATTCAAGGAAAGAAATCATAATCGTATCTACCTCAATCTCTGGACTTTTGGAAAGTAAATCAGCAATTACGGCGTAACAAGCTAAATGGTTACGCAGTTACACATGGAAAATTATGAAAAGACGTGTTACCATGGTTACGATGTAACTGACTTGTGGTTATGCCGTAACACATTCGAAGCCTATAAATTGAAGACGTTTCTGCATAATTCATCATCCAACTTCCCTCAACCCATTCTTGGGTTTGGGAACAAGGTCTGCAGCAATACTAGTGATAGAAGGAAGGTTGAAGGAGCCATGTGGCTTGTGACAAATTTAGTTTTAGGAGTTTGTAGCGTTTCACAACGTTTCCTACATTTTCCTAAACCTAAGCATGAGTGTAATTCTCCCTAATATCATTATCATTTTGTTTCATTTTAATCTCTTTACTGTTTTTGTTATTATTATCATAATCTGTATGAAGCTTTGAGTTTAAGAATTTTGATGTTAGTCTTAAATCTGGATTGCGAGAACGCTAAGTGCAAAGTTACCCACTTCACTTGGATGTTCTCAATTCTTCAGTTGTTTTGTACGTTTTCGTATTTTCTATGTACATTTTCGTCCGTTTTCGGACGTTTTTGTACGTTTTCGTATGTTCTCATCTGTTTTCGTCCGTTTTTTATGTTTTCGTCAGTTTTCGTCCGTTTTCTTACGCTTTTGTCCGTTTTCTTCCGTTTTCGTCTGTTTTCTTCCGTTTTCGTACGTTTTTTTACGTTTTCGTATGTCTCCGTCCGTTTTCTTATGTTTTTATGTTTTCGCCTCGCCGTCGCATGTTTTCGCTCATTTTCGTACGTTTACGTAGTTTTTTACGTTTTCGTCCGTTTATTTACGTCTTCGTCCGTTTTCATACGTCTTTTTACGTTTACATGCGTTTTCGTCCGTTTCGTAGGTTTACAGGCGTTTTCGTAAGTTTTCGTCCGTTTTCTTCCGCCTTTTTACGTTTCATCCGTTTTCTTACGTTTGACGAAACAGGCAAAAACGTAAAAAAAAGTAAGTAAAAAAAACTCCGGAAAATTACTGAGAACTAAAGGAAATCTTACAAACACTTAAAAAAAAACTAACGAAAAATATAAGAAAACGTACCAAAAAGCCAATAAAAACTTTAAAGAAAAACGAAAAAATTACTGTCAAAAAAACTTAATAAAACTTGTAAAAGAAAAAACATAAGAAATACGGACGGGAAAAACAAAAAAAAAGACTCCCACGTAAAATACATAACGAAAGGAAAAACGAAACGAAAAACCGGGGATGCGTAAAAGTACGTTTCAAAACGTAAAAACAACCACATTATATGAAATGGACGAACAACGGTAACAACAATGGCCCCCCCCCCCCCCCCCCTAAAGGCGCAAACGTACGAAATATGAGCGAAACGTGTGGAATGAAAGCAAGCTCGAAAACGTTCGAACGAGGGCGGAGAAAAAGTAGAAAAATGTGCGAAACGTAAACAATATCATGCAAAAGTTGAAAAACGTGCAAAAACTTAAAAAAAACGTGCGAAACAAGCGAAAATGTAGAACAAAACGTGCAAAAACGTAGAAAAACGAAAGAAACGGGGAAGCGTTTGGAGTTTCCGACAATGAGTTATGCTAGATTTCGTTCAACCTGTTTGTAAGACAGATTCACCTAAGCATTTTCTTTTTTTGTCCAACTTATATGATTATTGTCTACTGATCCGTTTGTCCAAAATTTAAGTGTGATAATTGGTTAGAAACCCCTGGATGTCTAGTTTCAATCGAAAGAAACGGGGAGGATCGTGTTTGGAGTTTCTTACAATGAGTTTGCACGATTTCGTTCAACGTGTTTGTAAGAAAGATTCACCTAATCATTTTCTTTTTTTTTTCCAACTTATATGATTATTTTGTACTGATCCGGTTGTCCAAAATTTAAGTGTGATAATTGGTTAGAAACCCTTGGATGTCTAGTTTCAAACGAAAGAAACGGGGAAGTGTTTGGAGTTTCCTACAATGAGTTATGCTAGATTTCGTTCAACGTGTTTGTAAGACAGATTCACCTAAGCATTTTCTTTTTTTTGGTCCAACTTATATGATTATTTTGTACTGATCCGGTTGTCCAAAATTTAAGTGTGATATATGGTTAGAAACCCCTGGATGTCTAGTTTCAAATACGAAAAGAGAAACGGGAAGCGTTGGGAGTTTCCTTCAATGAGTTCATGCTAGATTTCGTTCAACGGTGTTTGTAAGGACATGTATTCACCCTAAGCATTTTCTTTTTTTTTGGTCCAACTTATATGATTATTTTGTACTGATCCGGTTGTCCAAAATTTAAGTGTGATATATGGTTAGAAACCCCTGGATGCCTAGTTTCAAACGAAAGAAACGGGGAAGCGTTTGGAGTTTCCTACAATGAGTTATGCTAGATTTCGTTCAACGTGTTTGTACGCAACGTTATTTAATATAATTTTTTTTGGAACGGCGATTTTATTAGAAACAAAAACTAGCAAGGAGCTAGATTACAAAACAATAATATAGGGGTTTTTGAGGTCCATTAGTTCCATAACGAACGACGGGTTTAGAATATATACTACATCCAATAAAAAGAACTAACAATGACATTATCAATATGCATCGATTCGAAGGTTTTTCTTCTCGTTCAAATAGGAGATTGTTTCGTAGATCCAACGTACACCAAATGGAGTACAAACTCCTTCGAACATCTTTTTTGTGTTTGGAATCCATACGAATGGAACAAGCCAAGACTTCACATTCTGCATATGAGTTCAAGTTTGCGTGATCCAAATTCCAAAGTCTTCAAAACCGTATTTGCATTGTCCCGAACCAATCCACACTTAAAGAAACAAAATGGTCCGTCGATCAATTGCATTATCACAAATAGGACACGACATATCCCTGATGTCTATACCTCTACGAGATATGTTGAACCAGGTAGGTAAAGCATCTGGTATTGCATTTTCCTGGCAAAGAGAACGTTGATTTTTATCGGGCCACACTTACCCATATAGTTTCTTCTCCAATATTCGGAAGGCATTATCTATTCGATACGTCTACGAGCAGAGGCCACCGAAAAAAATATACCCGTACTATCCGATTCCAATTCCATCTGTCAGCAAAAGTGTACGATAGTGACAGAACGAACCAATTCTACATAGTGTCGAATTGATTTTGCTCGATCCCCCTCAGGAATTCGACGGAAGGAAGCAGACTCAAAACTCCTTTATCTTTTTGTCTCCTATCTTTGGAACTAACAGTAACCTCTTTCTGAGGATTAAGAGCGTATAATTGGGAAAAATGTCTTTTATAATACCACCTAGTTATGCATTGATTCCAACCAGAATTTGGTGGACTCCCCGTTTCCCATATTATGATCGTCATATAATCAAAAACGTAAATACCTTTTATTTGGAGAGATCAGAACTTCACTCAAAATCGATAGCCAACATGATTTGCTGTAGAAGTCCATTCGAAATGAATTTTTCCACCCACACCGTGATAGCCACAAATTACTTTTAGTCCAAAATAGTGTCTTTTTGCGTCGAGAAACTTCCAAACCCACTTATCATCAAGCCTCTATTTAACCGAAATAGTAGACACGCCCTAGCCCCACCTCGTTTTTTGTCTGTAAACATTGTTCATTTAACCCAAGAGCCTTTTTACTAACCGGGATCATGGCCATTAAAGAATGACTTCTAAAAATAGACTCCTAAGATATGAGCACCTTGGAAGGAACTTGAAAATAGACATGTGAAAGACTGGATTAGATACTAAAAACCGATTTCAAAAAGTGAAAACGGACATCTCACCTATTGATAAAGTCTTTGGATTTCATTTGGAAAAGCCGGAGACTTATTTTTCAACTGATCCTCTTGCCATGCTTGATAAACGTGTATTGAACCTCACACTTTGTCCCACGATAGTAGAATGGCACTTAAGAAACGAGACATCCTAACTTGCAGCACGCTTGGATGACCTGAGCCTTTGCACATTAATCCCCTTATGTACTTTTGTTCAAGTTAATCTTAAGGCCGAAGCTTGAAAAAAGCATTTCATAACGTGATCAAAGTGGAGTATTACCGTCACTCCACTACCTAAGAAGTTAGCTTCATCCGCATTATGGAACATATGTGGAAAAGTCATACTAAGAGATTGATCTAACACAATACCTTTAAACATCCCCGCGTTTACGATCCTTTGAAAAGATAAATGAAGGCTACTACCTTCTTCTATCTACCAGCTGGTTTTCCAGATCATCATTGCTGACGTCAGATTCCGTCTCCATGACATCCCCTTCACCATACGATGGAGGCCTTCATCACTGCTGACATCAGATCCCATGACGTCATGCATCGTGACGTCACTCGCTGATGACGACGAAGACGACGGCGGCTTTTTTGTGGTGGTGATCATTTCTAGGTTAACGTGGTCAATTATTTGGACAATTTTTTTGACTCTTCTTCCTTTTATAAGGGAAGGGGGTGTGTTGTCGGTGGATTATTTATGTCTACACATTTTAAAAGGTGTGTTTGGCAGGTGGTTCACGCGGCGATTCAATTCGGTTCGGGATTTTACCTTTTTGAAACCGAATCATACTAGGGAGGTTACCGAACATGCTGATACTCGAAATGAGCGGTTACTCGCGATTCGAATCACCGTTAGCCATTCTGAAAAATTAATCGAAACAAAGACGAATAATAACATAAGTTAGAACGTAACAAACATTGTGCAACAAAAGTTAAAAATACCTATCAAGACCACAACAGAAAGATGAATTTATATTTCGCCCTCAAATGTTTATTCGATAATAATCATTCATTTGTTATATTCTTCATAGATACAAATTAAGCAAAATGGAAACAACAAATGAAAATTAATCTTATGCTTAAAAAAACATAAAACCTTATGGAGTTAGGTTTGATTTCAAACAAAGGGCAATCGATTCGAAGATGAAAACCTTCTCATGTCCATATCTGACCCCCACCTAAGGGTGTAAACGATCCGAGCCGAGTCGAGTTTTGGCCTAAACAAGCTAGGCTCGTTTATTAACTACTCGGCTCGAGCTCGAATAAACTTTTATAAATTGGCTCGAGCTCGAGCTCGAATATTTTTTTGCTGTTCGAGCTCGAGCTCGAAGCTCGTTTAAGATATTTTACCTTTTTTGTACTCTTACAATAAATTAACTTTTAAGATGCTCGTATAAAAGATCGAGCTTGATAGGCCCGCCTATTAACTCAAGCTCGAGCTCAAAATCTCATTTACAATTATAAAAATTGCTCTAATGCTCAAACTAAAGTTAATATATTAATCCTTTCAAAAAAAAAAGTTAATATATTAATATTAATATAACTTATAAGGTCAACAAATATTGTTTAACGACACAATATACATGTTTAATAACATTTAAAGCTTAACTATGTTTCAAAATAGGATGGGGGCTTTGCTTATATAGAGTTTTTTTTAATGTTTTCCTCTTCAAGCGATGTGAGATAAGTCTACTAATCATGTCCCTCTTATATTTCAATTTCTCTTGCTCTTTTGATATTTCAAACTCTATTTTTATTTTTTTGTCTAATTATTTCTAGTTAGCAAAGAAAAGATGATTAAACTTATATATTGTTTGAAAAGATGATTGGAGTTGAAAGGTTATCGAAAGATCCCCTGTAAAATTAGGGGAAGCTGGCAATGATTCAATACATCAAACAGTTGTTTCTCAGGAATTTCTTTGACACATAATTAATAATTGTAGGTACTTTTTTTTCAGTTCTAGCTCTTTTACTTTGTGAGATGCTTAGAATCCCAATTTAACTCCCATCATTTTAAAGGGAGAAAAACATTGATTAGTTTATTTTATTTTTGGGTGGAAGAAAAGACTTTGTTCAGTTGTCCCTTTTAGTAGAATTTCATATAAATAGGAGAATATGTGTTTTATTGATTTCGTGCCTTACATCATAATGAGATATATATAGTTCCTATACAATAGCTATTTTAGGTAAATACTAATTACCCACTAATTATACAAATCAATCAAGAGTTATTTTGGTAAATAAAGATTACCCAAAAATTAACTAATCATGCAAATCAATTTACGGCAAATTAATTTATCGATAATCATAGATTGAATGGCTAACACTCCCCCGCAGTTTGAGCGAGAGGACACTGAACACTCAAACTAGAACGAAATTCTTCAAACAAAACAGTAGGTAAGCCTTTAGTAAAGATATCTGCAAACTGATAGCGAGAAGGAACATGAAGAACCCGAACTTGACCAGTAGCAACCAGATCACGAACAAAGTGAATATCAATCTCAATGTGCTTCGTACGTTGATGTTGGACATGATTAGAAGATAAATAAACCGAGCTAACATTATCACAGTAGACAAGCGTAGCGGAAGACAACATAGTATGTAACTCACGCAATAAGTTGCGTAACCAACAGGTCTCAGCAACAGCATTTGCAATACCACGATATTCTGCCTCAGCACTAGAACAAAAAAGAGTCGGTTGACGCTTAGCAGACCAGGAGAGTAGATTGTTGCCAAGAGAGACACAGTACCTGAAGTTGAACGTCTAGTAGTACGGCAGCCAGCCTAATCTGGCATCTGAATAAGCCACCAAGTCGGTAGTAGAAGAGGAGAATAACTGCAAACCATAATCCAAATTACCACAAACATAACGCAAGATCCGCTTAAGAGCTGAAAAGTGAGGCTCCCGAGGATCAAGCGTATGAAGACAGACCTGTTGAACAGCATAAGAAATATCGGGTCTAGTAAAAGTAAGATACAGCAGAGAACCTGCAAGACTCCGATAAAGTGTTGGATCAGAAACCACAGCTCCTGTTGTACCAAGTTTGGACTCAGTGTCAACAGGAGTCCGATTAGGATTGTAATTAACCATACGAGCTCGCTCAAGAATCTCAACTGCATACTTCTTTTGAGATAAAAACATCCCTAAAGAATCTCGTGTAACAGATATGCCCAAGAAGTAATTGAGAGAACCCAAATCAGTCATAGCAAACTCCTGATGCAAAGAACTAATAATCCGATGTAACAAATCTGAAGAAGAGGCCGTAAGCATAATATCATCCACATATAACAACAAATAAGCAGTATCCTTCCCTTGGTGAAAAATAAATAAAGAATTGTCACAACGACTTTGATGAAACCCCACCCTGGTAATATAAGATGCAAATCGCTGAAACCGAGCGCGAGGGGCCTGTTTGAGCACATAAAGAGAGCGCTGAAGCAAGCACACATAATCAGGATGAGTAGAGTCTCGAAAACCGGGAGGCTGATGCATGTAAACAGTCTCAGATAAGTCCCCATGTAAAAATGCATTCTTGACATCTAGCTGATGAACTGGCCAATGTCGAGAAGTAGCCAAACTAAGAACCGTGTGGATGGTCCCTGGTTTAACAATCGGGCTAAAGGTCTCATCAACATCAATACCCTCTAATTGAGTGCTACCATTAACTACCAGCCGAGCCTTGTAGCGACTAAGCGGACCATCGGCTAAATACTTATGACGAAAAAGCCACATACACCGGACAACATTGACATCTGGTGGTCGAGGGACAAGGGTCTAAGTATTGTTCTTAATTAGTGCATTATATGCATCTCGCATAACAGATTGCCAATTGACATCATTAAAGGCTTCACGATAGGATCTGGGTAAAGGAGAGACCGAAGACACGTGCAAAGTGAGACGCACAACAAGACGATTAGTCCTGACACGAAACGAGTGACCATGTGGTGAACCGAATCAAGGTTCGGGTTAACGGGAGGGTCCGGTATAATAGCAGGTACGTGTTGGGCTGAATTAGGTGATGGAAGGGCTGCGTGGTCATTTGATTGGGTCGAATGTAGAGTTATGGGTGTTTGGGCCGTCGGAGATAATGAGTGGGCCGCATGATTCTGACTAGTAGGGGGTGTAGTAGGTTCGTGAACAGGAGGTTAGATGGTGGAAACGGAAACGAAAGATGGGTTAATATCGAGTTCATCTAGAAATGTATAGGAAGGCACTAAGGCGGATTTGGTGGATCCATAAGGAAACACCGTCTCGTCAAATGTAACATGCCGAGAGATAATGATCTTATTTGTGTGTAAGTCAAGACACCGATAACCACGATGGTTAGAAGCATGTCCCAATAAAATTGCGGGTGTAGCACGGGGTTCAAGTTTATGATCGGGATATAAGTGAGGGTAGCATAAACAGCCAAATGTACGTAAGAGACTATAATCGGGTTGAGTACCAAATATGCGGGTAAAAGGTATATCATTGGCGATTGCTGTGGAAGGTAAAATGTTAAGTAAGTGAACGGCCATATTGAGTACCTCAACCCAAAAAGTTGGTGGGAGATTGGCTTGAAACAGTAAGGTTCGAATAATATTGTTGATGGTGCGAACCATGCGTTCAGACTTACCATTTTGTTGAGATGTCTTAGGGCATGAGAAACGAAACTGGATGCCATTGTCGGCAAAAAGTTTATGAAGGGTGCGGTTGTCGAATTCACCGCCATGGTCACACTGAAAAGAACGTATTTCACACTTGAATTGCGTGCGCACATAATTACGAAACAACATAAACTTAGATAGCACATCAGATTTATGAATCAATGGATAAACCCAAACAAAGTGAGAGTAATGATCTAAGAATAAAACATAGTATTTAAACCCAGACAGACTCGGGATGGGTGAAGTCCACACATCCGAGTGAATGATGTCAAAACACGAACTAACAATAGTACTCAAACTGTCAAACGGAAGCCTCACATGTTTGCCAAGCTGGCAAGCATGACAAAGCACACGAGGTTTCTCTTTATTACATGAGATAACATTATTAGAAATAAGACGACGTAGCACGTCACTGCCTGGATGTCCAAGTCGTTGGTGCCACGTATGTTGATTGACAAGAAAAGTGTGCGAAATTGGTGAAGGAGCTGTTACTGGGTAGAGATCCCTGGTGCTATCACATCGGAGAAGTACCCGGCGCGTCAAAAAGTCCTTAACAGAAAAACCAAAAGCGTCAAATTCAATAGTACAATTATTTTCACGGACAAACTGACGAACATAAATCAAATTTTTGACAATATGAGGTGTGATAAGGACGTTATTTAAATGTAAAGGTTGAGAAAGAGTTGGCAATATGCTATATCCCATGTTTGTGACGGGAATGGAGTGACCGTCACCAACAGCGATAGATGGGTACAAACACGAATTAAAAACCGTACTTAAACTATTAATTGAATTGTTCAAGTGAGAGCTCGCACCTGTGTCCATATTCCAGGCACCAATATTTGGGTCATGTAATGTTCCGACAATGAATGCTTGCGGTAAAAGAGTGGCATGACCTGTGTTAGTCGAACCAGAACCAATTGGGCCAGTAGTGGACTGTTGGGCCGGACCTGAATGAACAGTAGCATGAGTACCAACCTGTTGGGCTAGGGACGGTTGGTTAACAAGACCAGGTTGGGCCGGCTAGGATGTAGACATGTGGTACTGGGCCGGTATTAAACCAAAACCTGGTGGTGGAGTATTGGTTTGGGCTAGCAAGATTTATTGGGCCGGCTAGAGTAGTGGTGCTGATGCGGTTGGATAGCCAAATCCTGGTAGAGCCAAATAGTTATTAATGGGATGGGACAAGTAACAAGCTGGGCTAGAGTTGTGTTGAGTGGAATATGCAACTGGTAATGGACTATGCGTAGATGCATCCTTATTTCTAAGGTTAAGTTTTTCCAAAAGTTGGACAAGAAAGGCATCTGTATTAGAGGTGTTGGACACTTTTGAGGTACCAAAGTCATGAGGTTTAGCATTAGGTCTATGAACATAACGACACTCATTTCCAAAATGACAAGAGCCCTTTGCAAAATTAAAACACGGTCGCCATGATTTGATTTGAGGATTAGAGGGCCGACGATTACTACCTGCTTGAGCCATAAGAACCATAGGGGAAGAAGAGTCCGCGGGAAGAGCAACCTCCTTAGTTTTCAAACGCATCTCCTCTGCAACCAACAAAGAACGCACCGTCTTAAGATCGGGAAAGGTGGTTTGATAGTGCATATACCCACAAACTTGATTATACTTTTCCGGGAGTCCGGTAATAGCATAGTGAACCACGTCTTCATCATTGACAACACAATCAAGACTTGTTAAAGTGGTAACAAGAGACTCGATTTTCTGAAAGTACGCCTCCATACTTAAAGTTCCAAGTTGAATAGACCGCAACTCAGTCTTCAAAGTGGAAGCGCGAGTCCGTTTGTTGTATTTAACAATATTGGTAAGAATATCCCAAGCTTCCTTAGTCGTGTTTGGTCGTACTACCACCAATCGTTTTTGTAGAGGGTCTGAGATGGTTGTAAAAATCCTTGATAAGATGATTTTGTTGACTTTAAGCTCATCCGGAGTAAAGGGAACGGATGTGCTCGTGGGAGTAGCATCGGTAGGGGTTCCACGAATGAACTTAAGAACATCATAGCCCAAACATAGTTGATCAAAAAATACTCCTAAGATCCATAATTCCAGTCTTTAAGATCAAGTTTAACGGGCACTCGCGTGAGAAGGTAATGATCTGATAAGGAGGGAATAGCGTTAATGACTTCGGATCCAGACATATTTGAGTGAAACAGTAACGAGATGGATAAGGGTTTAGTAGAGGTTTAGAATGGGTTGATATGTTTATGAGAAGAGAATATTAATGGGACAGTAGCGAGAATAAACAAAGAATAAAACCAAAAGAACAAATTGTGACCGAAGCACAATTAAACACGTCGTGACCTTGCACGAAACAATCAATCAAGAGTCGTGACCTTGCACAACCTTCAGTCGGTGATGACCTTAGCACCACAACTTTTGACAAATCTAAAAAAACAAAAACGAGGGATTGTTAGGGATTGGTTAGTGTTTCTGGCGTGATACCATGTAAATAGGAGAATCTATGTTTTATTGATTTCGTGCCTTACATCATAATGAGAAGAGATATATATAGTTCCTATACAATAGCTATTTTAGGTAAATACTAATTACCCACTAATTATACAAATCAATCAAGAGTTATTTTGGGTAAATATAGATTACCCAATAATCAACTAATCATGCATATCAATTTACGGCTAATTAATTTATGGATAATCATAGATTGAATGGCTAACATTTCAAACTATATATGATGGTACAATAGATTGAATTCAAGAAAACTTGGAAATGCCAGTGGATCTGCTCAAAGTTAGCAAAAGTATAATTTTTAGAATTTCTCATATTATTAGTGGTGGAGAATAAAGTGATGCGACTATCAATACTGCTCATTACTACGATCATGATATGCTTGTTGCCTTATGTTTATCATATTTCGTATGTTATTACAATTATATTTTGATCTTTTCACGTTCTATTTTGAACGTTACACATATCATAATATCGTATATCATTAATTATCTACCGCTACGAATTTCCGCCGCTATGCGCGGGTACTCGCCTAGTACTATAACATTGAGTTTCCTACATTTAATATGCAGTATTAATGATTCAAAACACAAGATTTCTATTGCTAAACTCAGCTTTGTATGACCCGTCAGTTACACTTTGCAAGATTTAATGTGGTTGTATTAATGACTCAATGTGTGAGTAATCCCTGTAGTTTCCCCTAAATATCAACGGATTACAACAACAATGAATACATTGATTGATTCCTTTTTGTACAACTCATTTAAAATTTCAAAAGTAAATATGTATTTGCCCATTTATAATTTTAGTATGTAAAAGTCTCAAACAAAAATTAAATGCAGCTTTTATCCTCACCTCTCATATATATATATATATATATATATATATATATATATATATATATATATATATATATATATATATAATATATATATTTTATATATATATATATTATATATATCAATAACCTCATTTCTCACTACTCCACATACACCAAAATGATTTATAAATCACACCTAAACACCATCACATAAAACCGGGCACCATATGCCGCCTTGATTAAACACCACCATGCCGCCAGCTGCCAAAATAGCCACCATATCGCTGTGGTTTTGGTTGTTTCGGTGGGTTGGGTGGCTTCGGTTGTTGGGTTTGGTTGTGGTGTGTGTGGGTTGCTTCCACATACACACAAAATGATTTAAAACTCACACCTAAACCACCATCACTGTAAACCGGCGCCACCAACTGCCGCCATGATAACCACCACCATGCCGCCATGTGCCAAAATAGCCACCATATCGCTTTGGTTTTGGTTGTTTCGGTGGGTTGGGTGGCTTCGGTTGTTGGGTTTGGTTGTTTGTGTGTGTGGGTTGTTGGTGCTTTGGATGGTTTCCGAGTTTTTATCTTTATTGTATCATTTTATGTGCATATTTTCTTAAAGTATACACATTTTCTTAAAGATTTTGCTAAGTTTTAAGTTATGTTTTATAAAGTTGCCAATTTTTTGAGTAATGACGATTCACGTTAGTTTGCAAAATTCAGACATCCTCATCTGGGTACAATCTAAAAAAAGTGATAAAATAGGTCCCGATAAAAAGAGAGAAGTTTGTATCAAAGTCACAGGAAACGCTGACAAAGACGCGTTTCGCGTTTCGGATCGTTCGTACCTAAAAGCGGTACGATCGCGACTCGGATCGCTCGGGATCGCGATCTGGATCGCTATATTCGGCGTTCCCAAAGCACATCAATCAGCGTACCGACGTCTATTGGTAGGGCGTACCAAAGTCTATTGGTACGGCGTAACAATGTGATTTGGTACGGCTAGCTTTAACCATGAGTTTAATTTAGATATTAACATAACTTCCAATATCCGCGTACCGGTCAACGAAGGTCAACGATTTGATTTTTGTGGTGTTTTCCGATGGACTGTTGTTATGAAGAAGGGAAAAGGGTGAAGCGGCTTAAAGAAAGAAAGATATGAGACGTAGGTCAACTAATAAGTTACATAATTTGTTTTTCTGTGGCGAACTAATAAGATATAAATGGGCCAGTTATTCAATTTGACCCAATAATATTATTTTGATGTTAATTACTAGTGGGCTTTCTCAAATATATAACTAAATTACAAAATTTGCAACATTTGTATAAAGTATATAATTAAGATTATTAAATATAATGATAAATTAATAAAAGTTTGTAAATTTAATATATATAAACCTATTAAGACTTATATAAATGTAAGTATAATATGGTACATCGTACCAAATTAACGGTACATCGAACCAAAGCGAACCGGGGCGTCCCGAAATAAGCCTACCCCCTTCGTACCGAATTTTAAGGACCCCGCGAACCGCGTACCCGTTTCGTGATTCCGTACCGAAGCGTACCGCGTTTCATGTGACATTGGTTTGTATTCTATCTGTTTGTGTTTGGTGAATGATTATGGTTGGTTTGTATCTGATACGTATTTTATGTGGATGTATCTGATACGTATTTTATGTGGATGACAGTTCATCAGTTAGCCCTCCAGACTCTTTGAGTAACATTACTAGATGAACGGGTCCAGACCTCTGGTTCGGTTTCACCCGCTTCTGAACAACAATCGACAGATAGGCTAGAGTCTTCAAGTTCCCAAAATAGTGACAACTGCAACAATAGTTACACCCCTTCAGAGCCTCAGCAGCAGCAAGGCTCTCCAGCACTACCAAGTTTCTCGGTTAGTCGAGTTTGTTTTATATGCAATCTGTTTTTTGCTACTTAATATATAGTTCTCTTTTTACAATTTTGAAGGTTCAACATGCTGATATGGTTGTTGTGTTATAGCAGGCTTACGTTTTAATGCCAGGTGTTAACTCCCCGCATGGAAATGCTAACGGGATAAAATACGCGATTCCCCAATTCAAATCTATTCAAGGTGGCAGTCCTACTGGGTTTGGGAACTTTACTAGTCCTAATGGATACACATTGAATCCGGGAGTTGTCGGAAGTGCATCAGGGCTTGATGATTCCTCTAGACTTAAATACAAAGATGAGAATGTTTATGTTCCAAACCCTCAGGTAAATTCACATATTTATGTAAAAACGAATATTTTAACCTATAACATGCTGACACCTCATCAAGGGTATTTTTGTCTTTCCAAATTTGTGCCGATATTCATTGCTTGACAAGTTTGGGCGGCCTAAATGCAACTTTTTGAATAGTTGGTGATTTAAATGCAACCTTTGTTTTGATTTGACCGTCATTTTTGGTGATGTTACAGGCGGAGACATGTGAACTTTGGATGAATCCAAGGGACATGCCTGGTATGCAATCGGCATCATATTACAACATGGCAGGACAAACACCTCATGCCGCTTATTTACAACCTTCACACGGTGGCCATGCTTCATTCACTCCAGTGTGTCTGAATCAGCCCCTATTATATCTACTGGACGGGTTGTGAACAACAGTAGATCACATCAACCCGTGACTCATCAGAAAGGTACGAGCCAAGTTTTACTTATTTTTTAAGGAAAGTTGGCAAGACACGTAACATAAAAACCAAAATTTTCCAGTGTGGGGGTAACACAAGTTCAATCTTTAACAAAAAAGGACTACAAATCACGCATAGTCTTTAGTAATATTTTTTTAGTCAAAATTAAAATTGCCACTCGTTTTTATATTCCCACCATTAAATGAAAAACGCTTTCTTAATATGCTGGTTGAAGAAATTTTGGTTAAATAGATTACAAGCGGTTAAGGTTTATTTCAGTATTTGTGCGTAAATCGGCATGGATAGTGGTTTATTGGTTTGTAAAAACTTATATTATGATCACAAGCCATGCCAAACATGACCAAAAAGTAGATAAAAGACCTTCAACACACACAAGTGTCTTTTTTTAACGATAATACGACAAGCTAACTAAACGAAACATGTAACACTATGCAGCGAAAATCCATGTGGTTCACGGAAACGCTCGGTTCCGCCCCTGATTATGAGCAAAAAATTAAAACCGAAACAAGAAACATAACACAACTACTAG